>JNEM01014211.1:0-10538 GCA_000697335.1 Conidiobolus incongruus B7586 | reverse complement strand
TTTTTCATAATCAAAAAGTAATTAACTATTTAAATGAATATATATAAAATTAATAAAAAATTATCTTAAAATTATATATATATAAATAATAAATTCTTTTTATTTAAAAATAATCTTTAAAAATATTTAATTTATATTTTAATAAAATTTAAATATTAATTATCAAAATTATTCTATTATAATATTAATACAACTTTATCATAAATTTTACAAAATCTCTTGAAATACTAATAACTATTAAGGATAATAATTTACTAAAATCAATTATTTATGATTAGGTAAAATATATTAATATTAAAAAAATTAAGTTAAATTTATAAATATCTAAAAAAATAATTTTATTAATGATAATTTTAATTATTATAAAATAGAAAAATACTTTAAAAGATATATTTTTATTTAATTTATAAAATGATTTGAATAATGTTTTAAGATTGAAAAATAAAAATATAAAATAAATAACTTATAAATTAAATAAAACTTAATAAAGAACTAGATTAGCAACCACTCAAAGGTAATTAAGCTATAACCAAAGATTATATATTTTATAATAATTTATAATAATTAATAAATTAAAATTATTTTGCTTTATTCTTTATTAAAATACTAATTAAAATAATAAGTTAAACCGAAATAATATTTTTTGAAAATTCAAATAATTATGTTATAAATAAATAAATATTAATTATTATTCATTGTAATACTTATGTTATTTATATTTATTTCTTAAAATAATTAATGAATATTAATATTTATATATTATTTTTATTTAAATTTATTTTTATTTGATATTTTGAATATAATTTCAAATACTAACTATAAGATATAATAAATATAAAATATTTAAAATTAAAGTTATAAAAGATTTTGTAATTAAATAAAATTAAAAAAAGATACCATATTTAATACTATCACTATATTATAATCTATATGATTATAATTGCTTTAGATAATCAAAAAATTATTATTTAATTTTAGAAATTTGTTAAGAATATGGCAAAAAGTTATTAATAATAAAAGTGGATATTGATTTTATATTATTTATTTATATTTTTTACTAATATATTAAAATATTTATTATTTTCTTAAAAATTCTGACTATTTAAAATTTGGAGTAATAATATATAATTCAAAATCAAAAAATGATATAGGACAACTTAAAGGCATTTAAATTTTGATTATCAATCATATCTATTGATCAATTATGGATGAATATCATCAATTAATATGGTTGATTCAATCTAATTTATTACATATTTTATATTAAGTGATGCAAAACTTAACATATTATGTTAATTATTAACAAGAATGATTCACCTAACAAACTCAATTTGATTGTTTTAAAATAATTATAATTTGATAATTGTTTGATATCGCTTGATATAATATTACTTATCTACTACATTATAACATATGTCATAAGTTTGGCATATTAGAGAAATGCTCGTGAAATATAAAAAATTACAATCAAACTATTAATTTTAAAATTTGTAAGAGTGTATGAGGTTAATGTTGATTATTGTCAAAATTTTCAAATGTTAATAATTTTAAATCACTACAATGCTATTAGCATCTAAATAAGTGATATTTCAATTGGATAATTTCATAAATTAAAATATCAGAATGTAAATCATTAATTATTAGTGTTGATACTACTTAGGAAAGCCGTACTCAGACCAGAATTATGGAAAGGGGGTTATCTGCGATATCTGACTATAAGAGGGATTGGAAAGAAGTTTTATTGAATATGTCCAATAGCAGGATGGATGAAGATCAGGCTGATCTAGTGTTGGATTGATTAAATTTCAGATTTTATAGAGTAAATTGGGTAAGGTGATTTTAGAGTTTCTGTGGTGGGTTGGCTGGACAGCAAATTAACGAGTGAAAAGAAAATAATTCTACATGCGAGGGGAGAATGACTATTGCATCGAGTTGATGTAAAGGTACTTGATAAAGATAGAGGCTCCTGCCTTGTAATATATTTAATGTTAAACTTTGAAATCTAAATATTTATTTATAAATGAGTTGTATTTCAAAAATGCCCATCCGTCTCGATTCAATAGTTAAGTCAATATTATCCTTTATTTAGAGTGGCTTTATTAGTCCATAATCAAACAACTATCTTTAGTTCTCCTTATCAGAATTTATTCAAATCCTATATCATTCACTAAACAAACTAATTAAACCTAATTGTTACGAAAATAGAAGAATTATTATTTTTGATATTCTGCTACAACGTTTCAAGAGTAAGCAAACTTAAGACATACATTCCTGAAACCTTAAAGAGTTTGATTAATGAATTGTTTTTATAAATCGTATTATGATTACTTTTCTAATGACAATCTTTATTCACAAATTATATTATAAAACACAACAAAAGCACTTATCATCGTAAAGGAATTGATGTTAAATTTAATTAAGAATCCACAAAAATTTAACAGTAATTAGATATTTGATTTACCAAATTACAAAACAAATTTTAAAAAATATTGCATTTTTAACTGTGTACTGAATTTTATCAATTATATTCATGTCTTTGTAATAATGTTACTCATTATATATATATATATATATATTATTACCAAGTATATAAATAAAAACAAAATAAAGAATTGATATTAAAAAAAACTCTTTAATTATTATGCAATTAACTAATTTAATTATTTGTTCTTTAATCGCTTTAACCGAGGCCAAAGGTAAACGCTATATTATCTCTTTCAAGAAAGAACTTGGATACAGTTTCAAATCTCATGTCAAATCTGTAACTAATCTTTTCAGTTTAATAAACACCAACAACAAAGTTTTATATGAATACGACCATGTGTTAACCGGTATGGCCGTAGTCTTGGATGATTTTACTTTGGAAATGGTAAAAGCTCTCCCTAATGTTGCCCTTGTTGAACCTGATGGTATTGCTAAGATTAGTGCCATTCAAAACGGAGCACCTTGGGGTTTGGCTCGTATTTCTCATAGAAATAAATTGGACAACTCCAATTATCAACAGTATTTGTATGACCCCAATGCTGGAGC
This sequence comes from Conidiobolus incongruus B7586, assembly GCA_000697335.1. NCBI lineage: Eukaryota > Fungi > Entomophthoromycota > Entomophthoromycetes > Entomophthorales > Conidiobolaceae > Conidiobolus > Conidiobolus incongruus. The sequence continues at coordinate 7,508 of JNEM01014211.1, read as the reverse complement.
TGGTGTCACAGTTTATGTATTGGATACAGGTATTAATGTCAATCACGCTGATTTTGGTGGTAGAGCAAAATGGGGTGCAAATTTCGTTCGAGGATCTCCCAATGTTGATGGCCATGGCCATGGTACTCATTGCGCTGGAACGGTTGGTTCTAACACTTATGGTGTTGCCAAGAAGGCTAATATTGTATCTGTCAAAGTGTTGGATGTAAATGGTGAAGGTCAATGGTTAACTATCATTGCCGGTTTCAATTGGGTAGTTCAAAATGCCAAAGGAACCAAGAACGTCATCTCTGCTAGCCTTGGAGGAGAGAAAAATGAATCTGTTGACCAAGCTTTGACTGATGCCTATGCTGCTGGTATTTTTGTTGCTGTAGCTGCCGGTAATGATAATCGTGATGCTTGCCTTGTTTCGCCTGCTTCTGCTGTCAACTCTTTCACCGTTGGTGCTACTGATATCAGTGATCAGAAAGCTTCCTTCTCTAACTGGGGACAATGTGTTGACATTCTTGCTCCAGGTGTTAATATATTATCCACTGGTATTGCTTCTAATACTGCTACTCAGTACATGTCTGGAACTTCCATGGCTGCCCCCCATGTTGCTGGTTTGGCAGCTACTTTACTTTCTCAAGGTGTCACTTTTGCTAACTTGAGGACTGCTTTGACTAACCTTGGAACCAAAAATGCTATATATGGGTTCAGGGAAGATACTAAGAATATTCTTGGGTTCAACGGCTATATAAATTGATCTTTTTTATTTTTCTTATATTAAAGAGGATATATCGAATGCTAAATATATATATATATATATCACTCCTAAAATATTTTAATTTAATGACTTGAATTAATCATACAAACCTGTCACGTGCTCAGCAATGCTTACGAGAGTCATAATAGTCAGATCACTGACCCCTTGGGTGGATACCACATTCAGGACAATCCGGATGAGCTGAGGCGCATACATGACTAGATGAGTAGCAAGCATGGCGCGTAGAGTTGGTGAGTATGTTAAAATTTGCGGGTCAACAGTAATTAGTTGACTTGTATTCATCATAACTAAGGAATTTAAATAAAATGGATGTAAATCACTAGAAGATGAATTAGGTTGATAATAGTAGTTTTATTGAGGTTTTAAGGTAGACACATAGCTGGTAGGCCAAGATTTGGAGGATCGTCTACCTAAGAACTATTCTTCTTTCTATAAGTGCGCATATGTACCCATTCTCGTGGGACTGGAAGTGTTTCTCTCACGGAGGGTATGATTGCCAATATACCGCATCAACCAGTTTTAGAGACTGATTTTCACCAGTCTTGGGCGGTTCAACCAGTTGCCAAGTTGATAACCTTGACAATGGTATTTAATATCTTAATATCAAGTTATAAATCATTGTCAAATTGTGAACTACAACACTGTATGTATAGTTTGAAATACATTAGTTACATCAAACCATATTAATTTTCGAATTAATAATAGTGTTGTATTTTATAATATAATTAGTAAATAAAGATCGTTTTTAGAAATTCAATTCATTAATTCTGCTCTTTAATGTTTTTGGACTGTATGTCGTAAGTTTACTTCCTGTTGAAATGTTGTAGCAGAATATTCAAGAGTCCTTTCTATCTTCTTTCATGATTTAAATAGTTTGTTTAGTGAATGATTTAGGATTTGGTCAAATTCTAATATAAGGAGGAAATGATATTAACACGAGTTGAGAAAGCCGTGTTCGAGTTAATTCAAATACGAGAGAGGGAGATCTGGAAAACTACAGGTAACTGTTAGGGAGAGAGGGAGTTTATTGATTTAAGGCAGATAGCTGGAAGGACTCAGATGGAGCTCGTCGTGTCCAAGATAGATCTAATTCCAGGTTTTATATAGAGTGAATAGAGTAAGGGGATTTGTAGAGTTTTCTGGTGGCTTGTATCATCATCCAATTAAAGGATAGAGCTGAAGTGGCTGATCATGTGAGTGGAAATAACACTTATATTCAATTGATATGATCATATTAACTAAAAGATGAGTCTCCTAACTCTTGAAGTTATTCAACTATTTTCAATTAATATTAAAGGATTATATTTTTTAATCAATCAGCTTACTCAAGTTAATTAATATGTATTTATGCTCCTATAGTCAAATAATTGAAATCTCAGTGACTTGCCAGCTGATCAAATATTCCTCTTTTATTATTAATAGACTGATCCAAGCTCTGATGATATACTTGCTTTATCAAATTTCTTCTGTCACTTTTTCTGAGTATTTAGATATTATATTATTTATTATATTAACAATTTTGAATAAAATTATATATTCATTATCAATTTGAAAACGCTTTAAATATAATATAAATATGAAATATTATTATCTCTAAAGGATGATATATTTATTGGTAGATTACTTAATTAGGCTTATATAATTATCAAATATATTTTTAAAAAATATATAAATAAAAAAGATAGGTTAATGATATATTTATAATATTATAAGTTATTAATTTTAATAATCTATTGAGTTGCAAAAATAAGTTATAAAATCAAAAATTTATATTTATATTTATAATAAAAAAAAATTTTTATCAAATTATTATAATTTATTTTTTAAAATTAAGGTATATAATTTGATAAAGGTATAATATCTAAATATATTTAGTAAATTATTTGTTTAAATAATAACCCTCAATATTTAATTAAGATAAGTTATAAATTTATTGGTTTTTAAGATAGTGGAGTATATTTAATAATATATATATTAATTTTTTTAATATTCTAATTTTTTTATTAATATTATTAAACTTTAATTTTTGTTCAATTAATTCATTAATATATAAATAAACTTTTTAATAAAAATCAACAAATATATATATTTATTAGAATTAATAATATTAATTAGTTTAATATAGCTAAAACTATTAAGAATTTTAATAAGGATATATTTATATCTAAAATTAAATATATTAAAATAATAAATAAATATGATAAATATTATATTTATAAGGAATTTAATATAAATAAATATGACATTATTGTGGAAATATAAAAAGAGCTATAAAAATATATAAGAATATTAGTTAATTATAATATTATTATATATATTTTATATACTAACCTGCAAAAGTGAGTTATAAAATCAAATATATATATATTTTAATTAATAACTAACAAAATTATATATATTAATTTACTTGAAATAATAATATATAATTAAGGTATATTATTTGTTTATAAATAAATATATTTAAATATATTTAGTAAACTATTAGCAAAAATATTAACCCTTAATATTTAACTAAGGTAAGTTATAAATTTGTGTGTTTTTGAGATAAGGGGATATATTTAACAATATATAACCATATCTTTTTTCTCTCTTTGCTATTATTTTATATAATATTTTACAGATATACTAAATTTTTTTTATTACTATCATTATACCTAAATCCCTCTCTAAAAAAATCTACTTGTATATTAATCAACTTTATAAAGAAGGTAAATCAACTTGTGATATTGCTAGAATTACTAATGTTAGCTAGTCTACTATAGTTAAAGTTGTTAAGAATAGCAATAAAAACACATTTAAACCTAAACTTTAGTGTGCTAGGATTATAGATAAACATGATAAGAAGTATATCTGTAGGTTGGTTAGTATAGGCAAGTATAGTACTGCTATAGAAATACAACAGGAACTGTAAGACTATACAAGAATATTGGTTAGTACTGATACTATTATACATACTTTATGTTGGCATAGATACCACTTACACCTTAAGAAAAAACACCCCCAACTAAAGAAATCCCATTACAAAACTAGGTGGGAGTTTAAATATTGCCACTAATATTAAACTGAAACTGATTAGAGTAAGGTTATTTAGTTTAATGAAACAAAAATATACTTTAGTGGATTTGATAGAAAAGTTAGATGTTTTAAAAAAGATATAGAACTACTTTGTAATCATCATGTTAATTCTACCCAAAAGTATAATAGTGGGTCAATTATTGTTTGGGGATATATATTGTCTTCAAATGTAGGGTATCTTTGTAAAGTTAATGGGGGAATTAATGCTAACATATACTAAAGTATTCTAAACAATGAATTGAAAAAAACTATTGAATGGTATAGGTTAAATAGTTCTGATGTTATTTTCCAGCAAGATAATACCTCTTGCTATACTATAGCTTTTATTACCAAATAGCTTAAAAATAACAAGATAACAGTTATAAAGTAGCTACCTCAATCTCCTAACCTTAACTTAATTAAACACCTTTAGGATTAGATAAAAAAAGCTATTAAAGCTTTCCCCCCAACAAAAAATTTAAATCAACTTTAGGTATATGTTTAAAAGGCATAGAATAAAATTAGCACTTCCTAGTATAAGAAGTTAGTTGATTTTATACCCCACAGACTTAAAAAAGTTAGAAAAGCTAAAGGTAGATACATTAGGTTTTAATTTTTTTATCACCAAAAACTTGTAAATTTATAACTCATCTGAGGTAAAATATAAGTGTTTATATTTTAACCAATTAATAACTAAATATCATCATATAATGATACATACTATTAATAAATATAATAGATTTTAATTATTTAATTTAAGTTTATTTCATTAAATATTAATCAAGTTAATAGTAAAAATATAAGTGTTTTTGTTTTTATGACTTACTTTTGCAAGTTAGTGTATTAGAATAAATACCATTTATATCTTAAGAAAAAAAAAACTATAATTAAAGTAAGCTTATTATAAAAATATCTAAAAATTTAAATATCATTATTAATATTCAATTAAAACTAACCAATCTTATGCTATTTAATATAATAAAATAAAAATATATTAAAAAAATATAGTAAAAATATTAAATAGTTTAGAAAAAATAATAACCTATTTTTTGATTTTTATATTATATTAACCTAAAATATAATATTAAATTAATTATTATTTTAAAATATATATTTTCTTTAGGTGGCAGATATTATAATAAAATAAATTAAGAAATTAATTACAATATATATTAAAATAATCTAAACACTGAATTAAATAGAATTATTAAATTAAATAAGTTAAATAAATTTAATATTTTTCCAAATAAAATAATAACTTTTTTTATAATATTATTATTAATAAGAAATAGATTGAAATTAATAAAATGATAGTTATAAATTATGTTTTTTATCTCTTAACTTTGATATAATTAAATATATTTAAAAATAATTAAAAAATGTTATTAAAGCTTTTTTCAATAAAGAAATAAATTAGCTTTAAAAATATATTTAATCAGCTTACAATATAATTAGATCTTTTTATTATAAAAATTTAATAAATACTCTATATTATAGATTTACAAAAGTTAGAAAAGCTATAAATAGATATAATAAGTAATAATTTCTTTATTATCACCAAAAATCAATTTATTTATAATATATCTTAAATATATTTTTATTTATTATATTATAGTTAATTGTTTGATAAATAAAATTAAATATATTTTTTTATTAATAAATATTTGAAAATTTAATTATTTATCTTATATTTGAATTAAAAAATATTATTTGAATTATTATTTAAAATATAGATAATTTTAATTTTATAATTTTTTTTAATTTAATATATATTTTATGAAAATTAATATAATTTTGAAATATTTATTAAAATAATAATATATTTTATTAATTAATTTTTATCATTTTAATATAAAATTTTGAAATATTATTTTATTTGAGATATAATCATTTATTCTAGTTTGATAATTAAATCAGGATTATTATTTCTTTAAATGGTTATTGTATTAGTGTAGAAATTAAATAATGGTACAATTTTAAAATTAAAATTAAACAAATAATTTAATAAATAATATATAAAAATTAATGAATAATATAAAATTAATAGACTCTTTTATTATTAATAACTCTTTTCCATACCTTTGGTAAGCTTCTAATACCTAAAAATCAGTTCTTTTTATTAAGGACTCAAATTTGATGTTTTATGAACCAATTTAATTTGTTTGCAGGAATTTTTTTTCCTGCAAGCTGTTTTTTTAATTTTCCAAAACAATTATAATCACATGGATTATAATCATGTGAATATACTGGATGTAGTAACTCCCTCTAATTTTTTTTATATAAAAAATCTTTTACAGCTTTAACTTTATGTATTTTGCAATTATCATGCAAAATAATAGGTGTCCTTAATTTATATTGAGAACACCATTTAGAAATTGTTTTATTTAAAAAAGTAATATATAGCTTACTATTGATTGATTTTCCTTGAGGTATTATATAAGAAAACCATATACCATTATAATCTATTACAATAATTATCATTCACTTATATTTAAAGTGCTTATTCATTGGAATTTATGGAGGGGATTGATTTGGCTTAACCCAACATCTTGTTTTATTTTTAGGTAAAGGATTATATAAAGGAATCTAAGATTCATTAATTGCAAGTATTCACTGTAAAAACCTTTGTTTTTGGTTATACCTTAATAAGTTTAGTTTAGCTATAGCTACTCTAGTTTTCTTTTGGGTTTCTGTTAAATTATATGGTATCCATTTTGCATTTTTATTAATTAATCCAAGTTTAAACTTAAGTAAATATAACATGCTTGTATGATTAATATTAAATTGCTTTGATAGTTCTCTAGCAGAAATAAAAGGGTATTTCTTAATATATTTTTTTACTCTATTGGTAAGTAAAAGAGTGACAGTAGAAATTGGTCTTTTAGATTTTGGTAAATTTTAAATAGTGTCCCTTCTAGCTTTAAAATCACAAATCTAGCAATATATGGTAGTTTTAGATAAAGCACCATCTCTATAAGCTGTTTGCAAGTTTAGGATGATTTTAGAGGGTTTATGGCTAAGTTTTAAAGATACAAAAATAAAAGCCTTTTGATAATCACAATCTGGTTTAAGCATGATTAAATTTAAATGTAAATTTTAAAATCAAAATATTTTAATAAAAAAATAATTAAAATTGAATATATATATATTGTTTGAAAATATTTATTTTCCTATATATTTTATATATATATAATCTTTCAAAACGTATAATATGTTTGAAAGATCAGAAATTAAAAAATTTGCCATTTCTTAATTTCCATACTAATAAATCTATAAAAAAAGGATATTGTTAATTATTATTATTTATTCTGTTAGTTTATATATAAATTATATATCAGTAATGAAATAAATTTCAAAAACTAATAATATCAAAAAAACAAAATTTTTTTTCAATAATTTAAATTAATATATCAATAATAACTTTTAAAATTTCAATAACAAAAATAATTATAAATTAATTAAATTATATTTTGACTATTTCTCAAATAATAAATCTAATATATAAAACTATATTAATATATATTAATATAGAAATTTATATTTCAAAAATTATTTATTGTTATTTGATATATTATTAGTTTTTAGTTAAATTTAATATTAATTATTTTAAATTATTATATAATTTACTTATAATGTTTATCACTTAATTATTTAAAAAGATTTTATAATTATTAATTAATAAAAATTT
>JNEM01014209.1:0-14150 GCA_000697335.1 Conidiobolus incongruus B7586 | reverse complement strand
AGCTATTTGGCTTAAACCAATAAACCCCCTATCTCCCTAACCTTTACCTGGAATTCCCTAGATCTCTCCCTTTTGCTTATACTATTCCGGACACGGCTTTCCCAAGACGTGTTAATAGAATTCAATTATAATAGTAACACATCTTGGGAAAGCCGTGTCTAGAATAGTATAAGCAAAAGAGAGAGATCTAGGGAATTCCAGGTAAAGGTTAGGGAGATAGGGGGTTTATTGGTTTAAGCCAAATAGCTGGGAGGACCCAGATCAAACTCCTTCTGTGTAGAATAGCTCTGTTTCTGGGTTCTATATATAGTGTATAGAGTAGTAGGTTTCTGGAGTTTTCTGGAGGGTTGTATCATTAGCTGATTAAAGGATAGGGTTGAAGTGGTTGGTCACGTGAGGGGGGGAATGACCCTTATATTCATTTGAAGTAAGCATATTATGTGGGAGGAGAGTCACCTGACTTGTGACAATACCAAAGGGTTTTAAGATTGGATGTCCTCATCCAATGAGAATTGAATAACAGTGATTCTAGAGAATCAAGTTAGTTTTAATGTTTGTATTATTATGATTATTTTGGTTTTTTTTTATATTATTTATATATATATTTTTTCTTTTTTTTAGTTTTTTTTATATCATTTTTTTTTATTTTTAATTATATAAAAAATGATAAATAAAAAAATAAAAAATAATAAATATAGAAAAAATAATAAAAATAATATTAAAATAATAATAACAACAAACAAAAAGATAATATAGATTGATAAAATTCCTAGTTAGAGTAGGACTCAGGGTTTAAATTATTGTATAATTCTAACATATCTCAGTTAATCTATCCTGTTACCTTCTTTATTATATTAGATAGAGGAATAATTTTATATCTACCCTTGGTGTTACTATTAATAATTTTATATGGTATATCTTATCTTGCTTTGAATTTTGCACCTAAGTTAGCTTTAATATCTTTTCTCTAAAGCTTCACTATATCATTAACTTTAATTTTTTCATCTTTAAGAATTTCTTCAGCTTTTAATTTAATGTTAGATAGGATTTGATCTCTCAGGAGATTCAAATGCTATAGTTAATTATTTTTTAATAATTTTCTTTTTACTTCTATTAAAGGATTATTATCTTTAAAGTGAGTAGATATTTTGATTCCATATAACATTTTAAAATGGGTGTTTTTGGTTGATTTAGAGTGTTTGGTTTTATATACAAAGAGTATTAGGTTGATATAATAATCTTAATCATTAGTATCTTTAAATGTAAGCTTGGCTAAAGAACTACAAAGTAAACTATTAAAACACTTGGTTAAACTATTTGTCTTAGGTATATATAGCACAATGTGTATATGTTTAGTTTTTAATATAATGTAAAGTTCTTTAATTAACTCATTTATAAAATAACAACCTTAGTTAGTTATGATTTCATTAGGGATTTTATAACAGGTGATAATTATTCTATATATAAATTCTATAATAACTAATAATATAGCTTTTTTAACTAGTGTAATTATAAGTTATTTTAATAAATATCCTGTTGCTATAATTATATATCTATTTTATAACCTTATTTTAAAGAGTGATTTAATAGAATTGATATTAAATTTGTTAAAAATACCTTTAGGGATAATGTTAATCAAATTAGTTAGACTTGCTTTCTTAATCTTAAAGATTTAATATTTTTTATAAGAGTTAATATAAAATCTAATGTTGTTTACAAGGTTAAGCTAGTAATAATTTAATATAACTTTTTCTAATATAACTGTTGTTGTAAAATATCTTAAGTTGTTATAAACTACTTTAATAATATTAAAATATTCTTTAGTAGTTGATATTTGCTTATATATAATACTTTCTTTAGATCTCTTGACTTTATATAGTTTATTATTAATGATTCTAAATTTAATGTATTTGTTTTTAATATTATTTAGAGGTTTATACTTTTTGTTATATTTTATTCTTAATAAATAAAAAATAATTTCATCTAAAGTTTTATTATATTCTTTTCTATTAATCATTTTAATTTCTTTTGTAAATAATACTTTAGATTTTAATCTACTTAATTTATTAACATTCCTATTATATTTACCAAGTTTATATTTAAAAGTAAAGTTATATTCTATAAAGGTAGTAACCTATTAAACTAATTATATAGAAGGTTTTATAATGAACAAAAACTAATAGAGAAGCATATAATTTATATAAACTGTGAAATGCTTGCTTTATAAATAGTTTTTAAAATAAGTTATAGTTGAAACAACTATAATAATTTTTTTTAAGTAGTAGAATACTTTTTTTCTATAGAGGATAGAATTTTAAAAAAATATCTATAAGTTTTTTCTTTTCTGTTTAAGTTTAACTATACTAAAACTACTTTAATAGCTAGATTTAAAATATCTATTGATAGTATAAATTCTTTTTTAAAATTTAAACTGGTTAAAATAGGTTCACTAATTAATTTATTAATAAGTATATAAAAAACTTCCTCTTCATTAGATAACTATATAAATTTAACTTTTTCTTTAGTAAGTTTAATTAATAGTATAGTGATTTTTGAATAATTCTTAATAAAAAAACAATAAAATCTTAATAAGCTAAGAAATACTTTTAGATCTGCTTTATCTTTAAGAGTTTTAAAATTCTTGACTTTTTTTATATTTTTAAGATTAATTTTAACAACTCTATTTCTAATAACAAAACCTAAATAATTAATTTCTTTAAACAGAAAATAATATTTTTCTAAGTTAATCTTTAAGTTTATATTATAGAATACTTAAAATACCAAGTTAATATGTTTGAAATATTTGTTAATTGTTTTAAAAAATATGATAACATTATTTAAATAAATATATACAAATGTGTTAATATACTTGTTTAATGTTATATTCATCAACTTCTAAAATATATTCAAGGTTAACATTAATCCAAATAATATTCTAATAAACTGGTAGTCACTTTAAAGTATATGAAAAACTATTTTAATTTTGTTTTTTTCAGCCATATAAATTTATTAATAACTACTCATTAGATTAAGTATATTAAAAATAAATCTAGGTTATAATATATTAATAATATCTTATATATTTAACAATAGATACTTTTCTTTAATTGTTACAATATTAATTAGTTTATAATTAACATAAAGTTTAAAGCTTTTATTTTGTTTTAATATTATAATTAGTTTATTTGCTTATAGTAAATTAGATTTTTTAATAACATTAGTATTAAATATTTATTTAACTTTTTTTTCTACTTTAACTTGTAAATAAACTAAAACTCTTAACATTCCTTTATAGATTAGTTTCATGCTTTTATCTTCTAATAGTATATAGTGTTTGGTTTTATTAGTTCTATTTAAATTATAGAGAGATTTTACATAAATTTTAAATTTTGCTTTAAAAATTTCAATAAGTTTTTTTTTGTTATGCTATTTATTTAAGATATTTAATAAATCTTTAATTAATTCATTATAATCTTCTTTGTTAAAAATTAGCATCAAATTACTATAAGATTCTAATACTTTAATTAAGCTTTTATTGTTAATTTTGTTATTTATAAATATATCTAGAATATTTTTCTAACTTTTAAAGTTGATAGTAAACTTTTTATCTTTTTATATTATTTCTATATTTATAGAATTTAACTAAAAGCAATTAAACAACATAAGTATATTGTTAGATTCTACAATAATAAAATTTACTTTTATTTTAATACTAATAATTTTAATAGGTACTTCAATAGCTTCTCTAATTAGATATATTATACCATTTAGTATTTAAAATATAATATTAGTTTTTTTTAACTGTTCAATACCAATAAGTTTTGCTATATCTTAACTTATAATATTTTTACCAATATTACCATTAATATAGGTTATAGTGTTAGAATCATATATTTTAATTTCTGCTTTTAGACAACTTAAGCCTATTAGTAAATTATCTTCACTAATTGTTTATTCAACTTTATTTGTAGATTTAAAGCTTTTTTTGTTATAATTAGAGTATAGTAAGTTATTAAGTTTAACTTCAATAATCTAAGTATAGTGATTTTTTATTAAGATTAACTATGTAATTCTATCTTGTTTTTTAACTAATTTGTTAGTATTACTTTAATTTCTAAGAATTTCAAGTATTTTATTATAATATCCACTATCAATTATATTTCCTTCTATTATTAAACTATTATTATAAACTAAACTAGATTTTAATTTAAGTTTAGTGTATATGTTCTTTAAAAGTTAATAGCAATACTTATTCTAATTTTGGTATTTTTTCCTAGTTTGATAATAATGTCTTTTAATATAAATAGGTTATATTTAGCATTATGCTTGAAGAACTTTTTTGGTAGAATAGCTTCTTCATGTAATTTTGAGACTAATATTATATTTTCATGTATATCTATTATAAGAGCCTAGTTTAAAATTTTTAGATTTATCTGTTTAATAAATTTTGCTTTTAATTTTGGTGATATTTTTATTAAAGTGTGTAGTAGAATTTAGATTATATGCTTTAAAATTAATTTGATTATATTTTTTTTGTTAATAGCTCTTTTAATATAGTTTCTTTTAGCTTTTTTTTTTCTAATCTTAAATCTATTTTTTTTCTATAAATATATTTTTATTTTGGTAGATCTTGTTTATTATTGTTTATTATAAAGTTTTATATATTATTAATTGATAATCTAATTTTTTGTTGTTATTTTCACTAGAGTAATCTTTATCTTTATTTCTTTGATAATATATAGTTATAAGTAGTTTAACTAAATTTTTATTGTGTTTAGTAACTAAGAATTTATTCAGCTTATAAAAAAAGTTAGTAAGAGTTGAATTATAGTATATTAATAAATTAGGTTCTAACTAATTTAAGTTGGTAACTATATACTTACTGATAACTTTATTATCCTTTTTTATTATATTAGAATTAACTGTAACTTCACTTATATTTTATTTATATAAATTATCAATTGTAAAATCTTTAATAATGTAACTATCTATTTTAGTATTTGTTTTTTTTCTTTATTCTCTGCTTTTTCTTTAAAAAATAAAGATTTTTCACTTAATTTTTAGTTGTTAATATTACTTCCTGTATCTTTAAAGCTATGATTTAATTTAAACAAAGGTCTTAACTTTTTTGAAAAACTTTTGTAAAGTTTGTGCTATTAGTTACCTTTTTCTGTAAACTTGTTTAGTTTTTTGATAAACTTGTTTAGATTTCTATTGAAAGCATTGTTCTATTTATATTTTTTGATTTCCATGACAATTTTTTAATTCTTAATAGCTAATTCCAATATTCTATCAAAATTAAATTTAAATCTAATATTAAAGTTAATTGATTCTTGAATAACTTTTTTATAAATTTTTAGATATAACCCTTTTTTAAATATTTTAACAAGATTAATATCATAACTATATTGTAGAGATTAAGCTTAGTTTTTAATCTTGTAAGTAAAATCTTCAATATATTTGTTTTAATATATCTTAGCTAAATATAATTTGGTGATCAATTTTTATTGATAATTTAAATTATAAAAATGTTCTTTGAATCTCTTAATAAAATTATTCTATGTAAAGTTGGGTTTGTAGTTTATAATATTTCTAAACTAATAGTTAGTGTTCAAATTAATAATAATTTAAACCTTCTTTAGTGTAATATTATCTAATATGTTATACACTTCCTTTAACACCTTTACTTATTCTATCTATACTTTAGGATCAAACTTTTTTGTATCAAAATATAGCTAATTAGTCTAATTAACAAGAATGTAAAGGTTGAATAGTATGTAAAAACTAATATTAGTTTCAAAACTTCTTGGGTTTAGATTGTTATTATTAATTATTGTTTGAGTTTTTGGTTCAATACTAGGAGTATTATTTTCACTATAGAAGTTTAAATCAATGTTATCAAAAGTGGTGTCAACTAGTTTAAATGCTTCTTCAGTTAATTTCTTCAGAGTAATGGTTTATTCACAATTAAGATTATTAACTAATTTTTTTAATTCTTGGATAAAATCAGGTTATTATTTCAAATCTTCAGTATTATTTTGTGGTTCATATTCTTTATTATTTATCATATTATCTTCTTGGTGATAATTATCTATATTAATATTATAATACTTAGTTTCTTTGTTTATTTTAGGTTATTATATTAAGAATGGTATTCAATGCTTTTTGGTAAAATTATTCTTAAACATAATGATTTTTTCTTAACAATTATATATTTTTTGGAATTATACTCTTATTGATTAATATTTGAATAATATGATCTTCAGTAAATAAGGGATAGGGGTATAAATTCTCCACCAAATTAACATGTCTTGGTAAAGCTGTGTCTGGAATAGTATAAGCAAAAGAGAGAGATCTAGGGAATTCCAGGTAAAAGTTAAGGAGATAGGGGGTTTATTGGTTTAAGCCAAATAGCTGGGAGGACCCAGATTGAACTCCTTCTATGTAAAATAGCTCTGTTTCTGGGTTCTATATATAGTACATAGAGTAATAGGTTTCTGGAGTTTTTTGGAGGGTTGTATCATTAGCTGATTAAAGGATAGAGTTGAAGTGGTTGGTCATGTGAGGGGGGGAATGACCCTTATATTCATTTGAAGTAAGCATATTATGTGGGAGGAGAGTCACCTGACTCGTGACAATAGTATATTTGAATTGGCCAATCAAAATTAGAAGCAATTATTACAAAATAATACAGGTTTGTGATTGCATTTAGACATAAAAAATTATTTGTTCATTCAAGTAAGGTGCCTTGGTAGTGTCGTGGGACTGTTCGTTTAGCCCAGGGAGATCGTAGTTCAATGCCTGATGACGGCTATCTGTTCTAATGGTCTTTGCGCCTACTGGTAGCCTTATCTGGAACATTATCTTTTGCACATTTAATTTTAACATCAATTTTTTATTTCTAATATTTGTATAATACATTTAATGAGATTTATCAAGATATATATATATATAAATAATTTTTGATAACATTTCAATAAAAATATTTTCAAATAAAATATTCAGAAGGTGTAAAAATTTGGTAGTATAATTTTATATTTTTATTCGTTAATAACATTTATAATTGAAAAAATAATAATTATCTAATTTTTTAAATTATATTCATAAAGGTAAAATTTATATGATTCATAATCTGTAAAGTAGTTTATTCACATTCCCACTTCATTAGATTTCCAAATATTTAATATAATTATAATATAATTCAATAAAATAAAATTACAAAATATTTGATATATATTTGGTTACAGAGTTTTAACTACATTTTCAACTATTTTATTAATCAAACTCTATCTCTAATGTAATCCCATATTTTTAGATATTCCAGATTATAAGTTATCTATGATTATTGACTAGGATTAAAAATGTAATTCATTTTATGTCAAATCTTAGTGAAGATGGCTTTGGAATCTAAATTTGTGAATACAAAACCATTTTTGTATAGAAACCCTGAGGATGATAATGAGAAAATTCTTCACCAAATTGAATTTTATTTTGGCGACCCGAATCTCTCTAGAGATAAATTTTTATTAAGTAAAATGAAAGAAAACCCTGATCGCTGGGTCGATTTGGATATTTTAATGACTTTTAACCGTATTCAGCCTTATGGAAAGGGAAAGGTTTTAACTGCTCTTCAAACAAAAAGTGATTTAATTGAACTGAATGAGGCCAAAACTGCGATTCGGAGAAAAATCCCATATGTCAGCAGGCCGATTGATGATGGTGCAGTTTATGTTGAAAATATCCCTCGAGATAAAACCCTTGACGACCTGATTGAATATTTTTGTCCCGGGAGAGAAGTGATATTTATCAAACCTTTATTTGAGCGCATCAATAGTACCAAATCTTTTCGAGGATGTGCACTTGTTTATTTTCCAACTTATGAAAAAGCTATGAAGTTTATTGAATCTGGCCCTTATAAATTTGATAACTGCGAATTGACTATGAAAAAGCAAATTGCACACAACATAATGCGAGTAGCTGGTGAGAAAATCTTCAAACGCGATTATCAGCGTCCATTCTTTGAAGCTGAGCCTGGACAATCCATTCTAATTTTAGGTATGTCGAAAAATGCTAATAAAAAAGTATTAACTCACAAAATCAGGCGCTCCATACCTAATCTCATTCATTTCGAATTTTTAAATGGCTATATCCCCTGTGCTTATATGAAATACCCAGTGACTGATCAGACAATTGAAGAACTGAAAGCCTTGGACATAAAATATAGCAGATGGAGACCTTTGAAATATCAAAAACTTGAAGGAGTTCAAGAAGAAATATTCTTGTCGCATATTAAAGATAACTGTTATATCTTCAATCGCGCGCTCAAAGATCCTGAAGAGAAATTCGTCAAGCGTTACAAACAAGGTTCTAATTCTCTAAAACATATTTCCGATATGAAAATCGCTGAAACTCGAGCTTTGAATTGGTGAAATTTCTACTACCAGATTCGAAAACCGTATAATTTCAAGAATAACTAACTTGATATAGATAACATTCATAATGACATCACCAACATGGCCAACAAAACTTTATTCAAATAAATATTCCTTAACATGATATTTCTCAAATCGTGGAGTTCCTCTCCACGATTCTAGTTCCAGCCAAAAGAACTATTTATTCATTATTTGAAGTAAAACAATATATCAACTTTACACACCAATACTATAATTACCCTTTTCCTGTAGTCTACTATTATTTATCTTCGACTTTAATTTGTATGTAATGATTCTATTATATTATTTAATACTTCAATATTTATTTATCAATATCTAATAAATTTTGAAATTCAACAAATACTTATCTTGCATTAGTGTAATTTCACAGTAGTTATTATTATCTATTATCAAAATTTAAAATCAGATCAATTAGTTAAATAACCCAAAAGAAAATCTGTTATAAAACTAATTAAATTATAAAATTACACTAAAACCAAATTGATAAGAAAATTAATTAATATTTGCTTAGTACTTTCTCTAAAATTAATTAGTATCATTTTATATCACATTTTGATCCTGTTCAAATAATAGTGTACTCAACATTAATAACCCAAGAATTTATTAAGATATATCATTCAAAAATAGTTTCAATTTACATAGCATTATTGGAACACTCTTATTTATAAATTCCACATTTTAATAGATATATGTTAATAACATATGATTTATATATTTAATTGATAATTTATCAAATCAAGATCATGTTTAAATGGACTTGAATTACTTTAAGAGATATACGATGAAAATGGAATTTGATTCATATGGACAACTGATAAAATACTGATTACCAGGTTTATGAAATCATTAAATTATAAAAATTGAATCATAGTTCTAATTTATAAAATTAGATAAATTAAGGTGCCTTGGTAGTGTCGTGGGACTGTTCGTTTAGCCCAGGGAGATCGTAGTTCGATGCCCGATGACGGCTATCTGTTCTAATGGTCTTTGCGCCTACTGGTAGCCTTATCTGGAACATTATCTTTTAGAATCTTTTATCATTTTTGATTTTAGAATTGCCAAAATCCATACTTATATCTCAATTTAATGATTCTAATAAATGTTTAAATTTAATATAATTTATTTGTTGAGAAAAAGACTAATAAGCAAAGCCTAATGTTTTTTGTAGGACTTAGAACCTATATTGTAATATATTGGCTTTAAAATCTGAGCAAAACTGTTAGTATAAATTGAATAATATCAGAAGCCAGATAAATTTTATATTCAAATTATATGATAAATAGAGTTTTAACTATTTTATTTAAAAATATTTTTTTAACAAAAGTATTTACATAAAATAGTCAAATAGAGCCTGCTATAGTTTTTTATATTTATCTATTATTAAATAATATATTTCAATAAAATTAGCAACTAAAATATTATCATATTCAACTTTACAAAATAAATAATATTTAAATTATTAGTTTATTAAGAAATAGCAAATTCTTTAATTTTGGATTTTTAAATATTTTATTAGATTAAAAAGATAAATTGAAAATATATAATATAGAAAATTTGATATTTTAAAACTATCTATATATTCATTCAAAATTTTTTTATTTGAATATTATAGTTTGAAATTTTAAAGTTGAATATAATTCTACTTAAAATAAATAATTATTATCAAAGTCTGTTATTTTAATACTAATGAAACTTATATATAAACATTTTAAAACTATATAGGATTTACAAACAACTTAAATTTTTTTTATTTGAAATTATTATTTATTATTAAATTTAACCATTTAAAATTAAAAATAATATTTTTAAAAATTTTTTAAAATATAAATTTTAGTATTTATTTTTATATTATAATTTTTAAATATATAAAAATATAAATTAAAATATGCCTTATAATTATTTCAATTAAATAATTATCTAGATATTCTAATCTTTTATATATATATATATTATATATATATTTAAGTTTATACTAAAATTAATTATTTTAAATATAATATATGTTATATAAATTTATTAATATTTAAAATAAAAATAACTATATTCAAATAGAAAAATTTTACAAAATAATTAAAAATAGAGTATTTTATATTTACTTACTATATTAATTAAAGATTAAATTCTTTTATATTATTCTTTTAAAAATAACAAGAAATATTAACTAAAATTGATTCTATTTTTAAATTTCAATAAGGGATGTTTTATTAAATAGCGTATTTTAATTATTATACTAGATTATAATATCATATCTTTTTCTTATTTACTTTTTAAAGTTTGATCAATTAATAATCAGTTCTATATTGTATTTTCAAATAAAATAAATTTTAATTAAAGTTTTTATTATATTTTTCAAATAATTATTTTATAAAATAAATAGTAAAAGGTATTATATTATCATCCATTTTATTATGATTGCTTTGGATAATTAGAAAAGTTCCTAAAAACAAATTGAATTAGTTTAAAAAGATCAAATTTAAAATTTCAATAGAAAAACCTGTTTTGAAAGCTTTAGAAGCATGCTAAAGATATAGCAAAGTCTTATTGATAATATAACAGAATATTTTTCCATTATTAAATTTCTATATTTATTAACCTTTTATATCACTTATTAATACTTAAATCTTATTATTTTCCTTCATTTAAATTTGGTGTTAAATATGATGATAAAAAGGTGAGTAAAATAATTTTAGAAAGAAATTACTAAATGTTAATATTAAGTTATGGATTTAAATAGGATATAAAATATAGTATACTTTTAGAGCTAATAATAAATCAAATTTAAAATATATTTTGATCAGATTGTAAGTTTGTGGGAAAATAACTTTGCAATCAGAATCAAGTAAATTTAATAAAGTTGGCCAAGGATAGCTAATGAAATACTTTAAAGGATTTATTAAAGTACTAAGATATAGGTTTTGGCCCTGATCAAGATAATTGCTGAGCAAATATATGCTCAGTGATAATTTTATAGTGCTAACAATCTTTAGCCAATTTGTTGAAACACTAATTATAATTGTTTCTGGAATTTGATATTATATAAGAATTGTTGATGGTATATATGTGGATTATATTCTGAAAAATGGCAGATGGTTTAAATTAAAGGGTGAGTAGACTTCTTGATCTACTATAATATTAAGTTATTACTTTGTAATTTAAATAATGGGAATTTTTTGCAATTGAAAAAAAATAAACATTTTAATATATAAAAAGTAAAAATAAATATATATTATAAAATTAATAGTTTCTTTTATTTTTAATAACTTTTTGCTATACTTTTAATAAAGATCTAACACCTAAAAAATAATTCTTTTTATTAAAGACTGAAATTTAATATTTCACAAACTAATTAAATTTTCCTGTAGAAATTTTCTTTCCTATAAGCTAGTTTTTTAATTACCTAAAACAATTATAATTACATAAGTTATAATCTAAAGAATATACTAGATATAGTAGTTTTTTCCAGTTATTTTTAATTAAAAAGTTTTTTACAACTTTAGATTTATATATTTTACAATTATTATATAAAATAATAGGTTTTCTTAAATTATATTAAGAATACTAATTAAAAATAGTTTTATTTAAAAAAGAAATATAAAGTTTATTATTAATTGTTTTTCTTTTAGAAACTAAATAAAAATAGCATATGTTATTATAATCTATTACATCAATTAATATTTGCTTATCAACAAAGTGTTTATTTAAAGGAATTTGTAGAGAGGGTTGATTTAACTTAATTTAACACTTTAATTTATGTTTTAGTAAAGGATTATACAAAAAAATCTAAAATTTATCAATTGTAATAATTCACTGTAAAAGCTTTAGTTTCTAGTTATATCTTAGTAAGTTTTATTTAACAATAGCTACTCTAGCTTATTTTTAAGTTTTAGTTAAATTATAAGATATTTATTTTATATTTTTATTAATTAATTTCAATTTAAACTTTAATATATATAAAATACTTATATAACTAATATTAAAGTAACTTAATAATTCTCTAGCTGAAATAAAAAGGTGTTTTTTAATATATTTTTTTATTTTATTAACAATTAAAAAAATAACAGTTGAAATTAATCTTTTAGATTTTAACAGGTTTTAGGTAGTTTTTTTAGCTTTAAAGTAATTTACCCAGTAATAAATTGTTGATTTAAATAATACTTCATTACCTAAAACTACTTGTAAATTTTAAATAATTTTAAAGGGTTTATAGTTAAGTTTTACTAATACTAAAATAAAAAACTTTTGATGGATACTATTTAGTTTAAGTATAATTAAATTAAACAACTAATTTTAAAAATTAATTTTTTAATTAAAAAAGTTATTATATATATATATATAATTTAAAACTATTTATTTTCCTATTTGTTTTGTATATATTTTTTTATTTGAAATTAATAATATGTTTGAAAAATCAGAAATTAAAAAATTTCCCATTTCTTCAATTCTATAGTAATATTAATAACAATTTTCAAAGCTGTATTAAATACAAGGAATTAATAGAAATGATGCAAATGAGAAAAAAAAATATAAAGAAATATTTTATTTTAAAATAAAGATCTATAAAGGGTAGAAAATTCTAAGGAAGTGGTTAACTTAGTTACTGACCATAATAGTGCTGATATAATCTTCCACAAGTTACGTAAATTTCATGTTGGTTTCTCACACCTTCATATCTGTTTTCTTCTATAATGCTTTCTTGAACATTTCGACTAACTTTACCACATTCAATCTCTATTGATTTTGCACAAACTTTTGACGGGATATTTGCATTTCCTTTGATAACAATATCCCCATTTCCATTTAAAACAGGCACAATACCATCACATGAATTACTTCTTGGTACAGCAACAGTATAGCACTTTCCACTTTCAGTTCTATAAGTTAAAGTATCGATATCATCTTCAAACTGAATATGCTCACCAATCGAGATTATTTGTGAATTTTCGGGATCTCCTTGCTTAGGCATATAAAGCTTTTTCCAAGTTGCAAAACCGCTATATCTTTTACTACAGTCTGGTCTTGATCCTGCTTTATGAGACAAATATGCGTATGCTAAAAATATACCTGTAAGTGGGGCTAACATTCCGACACGTGCAGCAGTTGCTCCGGTAAGTTCAACTACTTTTGCAAAGTTAGTTAATTGAAGTTGTCTTTTAAATAATGCTTCAGTGTGATTCATGGGCGTGAAATAAAGTAGAAAATCCTGTTTATCTATATGTGTAGGTAGCAGTATATTGTCGGCTTCGATTTGTAGGCAGCAGAAGCTAGTATTGACTAGTATTGATTAAAAGTGATTCTATGTTAACAAGAAATAACCTAGAGTATTTATACTAAGTCAAAGGTAATAACATTAACTTAATATTTAAGGTCCGATCATCCGAGTAATTAAAGGTAATAATATCAATGTAATACACAGTATTGAAGGTCCGATCATCCGAGTAATTGAAGGTAATAGTGTCAACGTAATACAGGTCAATGATGGTCCGATCATCCGAGTAGAATCCGTTCAACTGATAATTCATGCCATATTGTAATTTAAATGAAATGCAATTGGAATCAAATATGTCTCAATTGATACTTACATTATGTTAGCACTATAACTAATTTTCACTATTCAACTTAATCTTTTACCTTCTATAATATCTATCGATGTTTCACTTTATCAGGATATGGATTTGGACAAAATTCATATAAAAAATA
>JNEM01014207.1:0-22725 GCA_000697335.1 Conidiobolus incongruus B7586 | reverse complement strand
AAATATCATTATATAATATATTGACAAAAATGGAAAATTTATTTGCAATATTTATTTTTAACTTAAAATTATAGATACTGATAATTATTTAATTAATTTTTCAGTATATAATATTAACTGTAAATAATAAATAATAATTATATGAATAAATTTGAGATATTATTAAATTTATAAAATAAATTTAATAAAAGATGAATATTATTAAACAAACATTAGCATCATGATTTTAATATTTTACAATGCTACATGATGATAATAATAATTAAGGCAAAGTATATTTGTAAGATTGATTAAAATATTTTTGTTGAATTAAAATCTAATTTGGGTAAATATGAAAATTAGTTACAAGAGATGAATTGATATAGATAGGAAGATATTTAATACATGATGTAATTTCATTTACATAAACGATGCTAACAATTTTTAATTTTAGGTGTACAACAAATAACTAATATACATGATAGCTTAAGAAGGTTAATTTAAATTATTCAGTTATTGAAACCAATATTCAGTAATTATTATATTATATACATTGTGCTTGACTTTCAATGCATTGCAATTGTACACGAGAATATATAACCTCTCTTCCATAAAATTAATAATATATCCAACTTTAAATTAATTTAAATACAAAGATTAATTAATAATGTTTTTAGGAATAAATAATTTTATTTAAAATTTATTGGAATTATTATTATGTAAAATTTTTTTTAAAATTATAAATATTTTAAGAATTTTAAGTTTTGCAATATTAAATGCCAGGATTTAATTTTAGGTTATATTCTTACATTAAAATAATTAGCAGAATGAAAATGAATATCCATGCTGCATCTTGTGTAACGATCATAACTCAGGGTAAATGTTAATATTCCTCAATTTTTATTACCCGATATTTTACTCAATGATCAAATAATATGAGTTTTATGAGATATATTATAAACCTAAGACAATCTTTAAATAGGTTCAAATTCTTCCAATTATAATAAATACATTAAGCTTAAAATTAAAAAAATAAAAATTCATGCATCGAAATTATAGTATCAATCTAAATATATTAATTTAAGTACAAAATAATTTAAATAAATAATAAATTTAAAATAAAACTAAAATATATACTTCAATATTATCATTCAATATTTATACTAAATATTTTTCATTAATTGATTTTTAACTAATTTAAAATACATGGAATATAGTCTAAAATTAACCAATTTTTTAAATTCAAAATATTAATTATGTATTAATATAGTTGTTAAATTAAGTACAAATTTTTAAAACATTAACCATTTTTTACCAATTAGATAAATACTCTATTTGTTCAAATTAAGATTGGTTGTCCATTAAGCTGAGATGATTCAATTAACCAATATTATAAGATACTTAGCAGCAATATTTTAATTCTTTTATCAATATTATACAGAATAGTATGTAATCAATCCGATAAAGATATTAAAAATATTAACTATTTAATTTAATATTATTAATAACTATTTTAAAATATATTTATTTATAAATTATCTTTCAATAAAAAATTTGTCCCAAAAATTTTAAATTTTCAATTAACACACGATTTAATATTAATGAATTAAATTAATTTAATACTATCCTTTGTCTCTTTTTTAATCCTATAAGTAATTGAAATCATATTCATAAAAAATGTCTGCAAATAGTTTAGCATCTGTAATTATTGGAGGTGGTGTTGTTGCCGCTTCTGCTGCTTTTTATTATCTTTTAAACTCTAAAAAATCTAAATCAGGTATTTATTAACATGAATTTTGATCACTATTTGGTATTGAGTCAAATTGATTAGATGGCATTTTGAGTACTACAGAATTTAAAAAATTCCCTCTTATTGAAAAGAAAATTTTAAGCCATAACTCTGCTAGGTAATATTAATCAATAATTATTAGATTGATGATTTTTAATTTATATTTAGATATCGTTTTGCTTTACCTAATAAAGATGACGTTTTGGGATTACCTATAGGTCAAGTAAGTAGACATTTTACAAATTTATATTTATTCAAATTCACTTATACTGGATTATTAGCACATTTCTATTATGATTGAAGTTGATGAAAAACAAGTCCTCAGAAGCTACACTCCCACTTCTTCTGACCAAGATAAAGGTTATTTCGAACTCGTTATTAAGGTAAATTAAATGAATAGTTTGTAAATTTAAAGCTAATATGGCCAAATCCTAGACCTATCCCACTGGTGTCCTTTCCAAGCATATTGATTCCTTGAGTATTGGTGATACTATTAGTGTTCGTGGACCTAAAGGTGCCTTCAAATATACTCCCAACATGGTCAAAGAATTCGGTATGATCGCTGGTGGTACTGGTATTACCCCTATGTTCCAAGTGATCAAGGCTATTTTATCCAATCCCGCTGACAAGACCCAAATCAAATTGATTTACGCTAATGTCAGTGAAGATGATATTTTATTGAGAGAAGAATTAGATCAATTAGCCAAGGAACATCCTGATCAATTCTCTATTTACTATGTTTTGAACAATCCTCCCGCTGAATGGAACGGTGGTGTTGGCTTCGTTACCAAGGAAATGATTGAAGAAAGATTCATGAAACCTAGTAGCGATGTTAAAGTTTTACTCTGTGGACCTCCCCCTATGATCAAGGCTATGAGCCAATACTGTGAAGAATTGAACTATGACAAGCCTAGAGCCCTCTCCAAGATGGAAGATATGGTCTTCAAATTTTAAATTATATAATAAATTATTCTTAATAACGAAAATATTAAATAAAACTTATTCATAATAAATAATGTCTTTTGTTCAAACTTATATATGATATTTTAACATTTTAGATAAAAAATCCAAGTACAAATGTTCAAAACCGTTTTTCCATCAATTTTCTCAGAATTGAAATATAACTGGATTTGTTCACAACTAAATCCCAAATAAACTATCAGTCTAATTTTATTTTAATTTTGAATAAATTGTCAACTATTTAAGATATATATAAATTTTATTGATAATAAAGATCACAAACTCAGACAACTATTATAGCATTCATTATATGCAAATTAAACATACTAACATCAATTCAGAGTAGATTTATCAAAATTACTTAGAAAATATATTATTTGGATCCCCTAATATCTTTTAATCTGACAGTGACAGCATTTTTATGAGCTTGGAGGCCTTCAGTATGCGCTAAGATTTCAACACAGTCGCCAATTGCATCAAGACCTTCTTTGGTTAACTGTTGTGAAGTGATGTACTTTAAGAATGAGTCAACGTTGACTCCAGAATACATTTTAGCATAACCATAGGTGGGGAGTGTGTGGTTGGTTCCAGATGCATAGTCACCACAACTTTCGGGGGAGTAATGGCCTAAA
Source organism: Conidiobolus incongruus B7586 (assembly GCA_000697335.1). Taxonomy (NCBI): domain Eukaryota; kingdom Fungi; phylum Entomophthoromycota; class Entomophthoromycetes; order Entomophthorales; family Conidiobolaceae; genus Conidiobolus; species Conidiobolus incongruus. The sequence continues at coordinate 19,365 of JNEM01014207.1, read as the reverse complement.
AAGACAGAACCAGCATTTTTAATACTGGGAATTAAAGTTTCTGATTTATCAGTTTGAATAATCAAGTGTTCTGGAGCATAGTCATTAGAGAATTGAATAGCTTCTTCTATCGTATCGACTCTCAATAACACACTCTTGGGAATACTCTGACGAACGATATCGACACGTGGAAGGACTGAAGCTTGTTTGTGCAACTCATCTTCAATGGCGGCTACAGATTCGTCATCGAGATCAACAGTAACTAAAACGACCTGACTGTCAGGTCCATGCTCAGCTTGACTTAATAGATCAGATGCAATATACTTGGGGTTGGCGGTTGAATCGGCAATGACTAAAAGTTCGGAAGGACCAGCAGGCATATCGATTGAAACCATGGCAGTGGGATCATTCTGAACAATCATCTTGGCACAGGTAACATATTGGTTTCCAGGTCCGCAAATCTTATCTACCTTAGGAATCGTTTGGGTTCCATAAGCCATGGCAGCAACAGCTTGAGCACCACCAGCCATAACAATCATAGAAGCACCAATTTTGTGAGCGACATATACAACTTCAGGAGCAATGGTACCATCGCTACGAGGTGGTGTACATACCAAAATTTCTTCACAACCAGCAACCATTGCAGGAATGCCTAACATGTAAGTTGAACTGGGTAAAATAGCACTTCCTCCTGGAACATATAATCCAACTTTTTGAATAGGGCGTGGAAAGCGAGTGCACTTAACGCCTGGCATAGTTTCAACTTTGAGAGTCTTGTCGGAATACTGAGCTTGATGGAACTTAAGTACGTTGTCGAAGGCTAAATCAATAGATTTCTTGACTTCATCAGGGATATTCATGGTTTCTGGAGGAAAGGGAGCTGGTAAGTGGGTTGATTCTAATTTAACGCGATCAAATTTAGCAGTAAAATCTAATAAAGCTGCATCTCCGTGAATACGAACTTCGTGCAAAATAGGTTCAACTCGTGCCTGGATTTCTTTGGATTGCAAAATGGGTCGATTTAATAAGCTTGATCTTTCATTGGCAGAAATCTCATTCAAAAAGTAAGATTGCATTTGAATTCTAGATTCTGATGCAGAAGCAGCATCATTTTTGAAATCTGAGATGTTTTGTGCATTTGAAAGTGCTTGGTTAATTGAACCAATATGAAGATTAGATGAGGAGGATGGTGAAAGCTGTTGCTGAAGCTTTGAATTCTGAATAGCTGATATTTTTTGAAGTTCTAAGTTCTTAGACCACTTTGGCTTTGCATTACCAGCCCTACGTGAGACTTGAAGAGAGCGACGATCTAAATGAGCCTCGACGTCAGATAAACTGGCACCTAAGCTAGCGCATTTGACAAGTGCGAAATAGATGAGATCAGCAGCCTCCCAAGCAGCTTCCTGAGCTGTCTTTGCCTCACAAAGCTCTTCAGCTTCTTCCATTAGCTTGGAGTTTAATAATTCATGGTCATTAAATAGTCTATGAGTATATGAACCTTCTGGGGCTTCCAACTTGCGTTTTTTAATGGTGCGGTTGAGAGCAGAGATACCCTTAGAGGGTCCAAAACAAGTCCAAGTATTCAAGTGACAAAAACCTTCGCGGTGCTGGGCAACACGGAATTTCAATACGTCACGATCACAATCGGTATTAACTTGGAGCAAATCTTGGGTTGCGCCTGAAGATTGACCTTTGTGCCAAAGACCTCTCTTTCTTGATTGATATACACCTTGTCTAAGTTTAAAACTCTCTTTAATGCTCTCGGCAGAAGAGTAAACTAATCCTAACAATTGGTCCTGTTCATCGACAACACATGTTGTGTAGAGCTGATCTTCACGGTCAGTGGCTAATCCAGCGACAATTGCATCGCCAATATTAATCTTTGTGGTGTCATTTTCAGTCAAGGTCAAATTAGACTTTTCAATAACTGGGAAAACGCCAAAGTGAAGTAACTCTTTGATATCATTAATATTGTTCTTAATTGACAAGTACCAAGCACCTGAATAAACCTTGCATTGAGAAGAATTTAACCTAGTTGCAAATTCGGTTCTCTCTTGAATTTTTTGAGAATTTTCGCCATAAAAGCCAAGCCAGCTAAAGGTTTGAACTAAGGTGGGTATATTTGAAATGAATGTATCCTTACAAGTATCCAAATCGATATAACAACCAACTCTATCGGATGGAAATTCGGTCGCATTATTTAAGCAGTCCTGTAAGAGGTTAGGTTGAGAACATTGATAAATAACTTTTCTCACCCCAAGGTCCAAAAGGGGTACTGTTTGATCTAAAAAGTGAGGAGATAATAGAACGGTTAAGGAAGTTTGGGACGCAGCGACTTCCTTAAGATATTGTTGGAGTAATTCCAACTCGTGGTCTAAGGTACAAGAGATGATCACTTGGGGCAAAATGAGTAAAGAATTTGTTAGCTCATCCGGAGATAAATAATCTTCAGTACTAATAATTGGAACAATCATTATTTATTTTTAATCGATAATAATAATAATAATATATGGTTTAATAAAATACTTAGAGTGAAAGATGTTTAGTGTCATAAATTGATAGTAGAAAATCTATTGAATTTCTTAATCTAGGGATAATTATGACATCAGTCTCTTTTAAGAATAACTTTTTTAATCAAATGTGATTTTATCCATATAGGGGTTGAATCACCAAAATAGTAAATCCATATAATTTCATTCTTAAATTGGTGCAATTGACACTCGATACATAATGACTCAACTATTTGTATGTTAAAGTGTAACCTGAAGACCATTTTTCTATTGATTGATGATTCTATTCGCATTAGAAAAATTTATAATATTAGCTATAAGATTAATAAAATATAGTTTGTTGAGTAATAACAATGGATTAGTGATAGATTATATTTTGTATTTGAAAGAGTTAATCAAACTTATCATTTTTTAAATTATATTACCAATCTATCAGCAGAGCAGTTCCTTAGGAGCAATTCTATTCATTAATTTTGAAATTTTAAAGATCAATTTATTTAACTAATTTACTAGTAATTATACTGATTTAAATATATACTATATCCCTATTTTATCGAATGAAAATCACTCGAGTTAAACTGCGGTTGAGTTTATTTCAAATCTTGATCAAATATATATGTTATTTGATTACCATAGTAGATAATCAAATTACTGGAATATATTCCAACCAATTCATATCATTTTATTAATATTAATTTTATATGACATCATAAAATTTTCAATATGATTTTAACTTTGGTTTTCATCAAATTTCTTTTGTCCAATATTATATAATGTAATTTCATGATGTATTTTTTTTAGAAACTCAGCTTAATAATTTAAAACAATTCTCAAAAAATCATCTAATAAACTGAATTTTATTATCAATCAATTTCTAAAATAATTCAAACAATTAAGTCTCAATTCAATGGTGGATAAAAAATCAACAAATTTCTAGAAAATTTTGGTATCCTCTATTTTCTTAATTAGATTTAAGTATAACTTTCATTCTAGATGTTAAGCTTAAGGTTTGAATTTTATAACTTCTATCAATATATTTATATAATACACCATACAATGTTGCAATATTCAATTAATAAAAATGAATTTAATATAAAACAATTTTAGCGATATATTTGAAATATATTGATTCTAATATAAACTTGGTCACATTACTTTTATATTATTTTGATTTCTGGAATTGCTTTTATTTATCAAATACTATTATTATTTATTTATTTTGATTAGCTTATTTTAATTGAGAGTTAAAATAGATTTCTAATTTACATGATTGAACAAATTGTTCAAATGGAGTTGCATATCTATATTTTAAAATCTACATAAGTGGCATTAAATTCAAATAGATAGTTATAAAAACATTATTAAGGTGACCTCTTAATGTTTGATCAAGGCAATAGCAATACTTATTGTCATCATTTAGCTTACACTTAATTTAGACTTGTGAAATTAGATTCTCAAATGTTGGAATTTAAGTTTTACTGGTATATTATAATATTTTTAATTTGATAGACTTAAAAATATACTGATATGATGAAATTGATATTGTAAGTTGCAATATTTTTCAAGAATAGAGACATTTGATTGGATAAATACATTAAATATATAATTTTTGGCATAGTTCAATCCAAAATAAGATTAAAATATTCAATAAAAAGAATTATATAAAATTAGATTTCAAAACATCACCATGACTAAAATATTCGAATATTAAATGGTTTAATAAAAAGCTAAATAGTAAATTTTGACTTCGAAAAAAATATAGAATTTAATGCAAAAATGTGAATATTTAAATTTATATATAATGACCCATTCCAAATATATAATATTGCACATAAAAATAGTATAAATCATAACAAAATTGATTAATTAAAAATAAATAACAATATATGTATATAATAATTAATTTAATTGGGTAAAGCTAACATTTTTAGTAAGATTACAGGGTTGAAAGAACATAACATACAAAAATTAGTAAAGGAGAGGGAGAGAGAGAAATAGGTACAAAATATTTTTTAGATTTGGAGAGGGAATGGATTAGTGATGACTCTAAACCATTTTGAGGAGGTGTGATAGTTACAAAGTGATTGAATATGGATTTTGGATTTGGAAGGGCATTGCTGTGATAGGACATGATAAAATAATAACAAATACATTAATGAAATAAAGGTAGGAATTAAGATGTCAACACAAACCTGGCTGCGTGGGAATAAAATGTCGATAGATTAAATAAGTACAAGCTGAAATAAAATTACTGAGAGAGGGTAGTAGAACGGTACTTTTCATCATATAACTTGGACAAAGACTCGAAAGCTTGGGGAGGACTGCCGCTGTTGGAGTAGAGAGATTCATGGCCATGGCCAGTGTTGTTGAGCTCCTTTTGAAGACGGGTCTGAATACGCTTACCATAGGTTGATGTGCGAACTTGAGGCAAAAGAGGCTTGATAATCTCGATGAGCTGGGTGCGTTGTTCTGGAAGAGCATAATCCAATGAAGTTTGAACAACATAGTTAGCATACGAATCACGCATTAACTCAACGAGTTTGTCTTTGTTCATGATTTCTTGGATTAAAACAGAGCGAATTTCGGGCTCAGCTACGCGAATGCATTTTTCAATGACATTTGAGCTGAATTTTTGCATAGATAAGCTGCAAACATGTCCAAAGAAGTGTCTAATTAATTGAGAAGAGTAACTTTCTATACCGAGGTCTAAAACATATTGTACAACATAGTTACCGAATGGATCTTGAACTAACTCGAGTCCATTACGGTTAATCTCAGCGACGAGCTGATCTTTTTGTTGACTAGATGCGTGATCAATACATCTTTGTAAAACACAGCATCCGTGGCGATGGGTAGCTACAACGATACAGTCTTTGCAAACTGAGTCATAAATGAATTGGTTGTCTTCGGGACGAAGTCGATTAAGGCATTTTTGAATAACATGATTACCATTTAAATCCTTGATTAAGGTGACAACATTTCCACCAATTGCATTGGTAACCAACTTGACTTGCTCATCAGATGAAAGGAACTCAATCATCTTTTGAACGGCACGAGTACCATGCATATTTAAGGAAATTTTAATCAAATCGCTGGACACTTGAGCAACCAACTTGTAACGCTGAGCGTCAGAACAATGCTCTAAAAGTTTTTGACACAAATAATTACCAAAGGGATCAGTCATTAATTCAACAAAATGATCTAGAACTTCGGAGTAAACTTGGTCAATAAACTTGGAATTAGGATCCTCTAAGCGTTTTTGAATGTAACGGCAGCCATGTTGATCTTTACAAAGAGGATAAATCTCGCCTACTAGATCTTCATTACCGCGAGTAAAGCGGGCCTCAATTTGGCTAGTTTTGCTTTCAATATCGTTGATACGTCTATTGGCTTTGGAAGAATTATTGTTAGTATTATTAATGTTGGTAGCGTTAGTGCTACTATGATTAATATTATGGCCATGAGAGCTATTGTTTCTACTTGCGGAAGAAGCATGTTGACCATGATTCTGCTGGTTAGATACCCTTGATTGAGAACCCAAAGAGTGGGTAAGGTTCGCGGGCTTAGCATTAGGTGGAGATGTGGAATGAATATAAATACAGCGGTCCCCTTTAGCACAATGTCCACTCAAGTAATATCTACAAATACCAGTAGGGACAGATTCATTGTCTTTGCCTTGTGATTGGCGGTGTGGTTCATCAGCTCGGGTGTTTTGATGGAAATGGCTTGCATTGGATTTGGGGGTGATCATAGAAAATGTACGATTACCAAGTCCAGGTCTCTCGGATGGTAAGGAAGGTGGACTATTATTTAAATTATATCTATGGTGGAATGATGTAGATTTCTGATGACCAGCCAAAGGATTCATACCTTGTAAAGAGAGGGCAGAAGTAAGCTGAGAAGTAACATTGGGCGAATGATCGTAATGATGATTGAAAGATGCCAAATCTAAGGCTGCTGAAGAAGCAGAAAGAGTACCAGGAAGATCATCTCTCTTAACAAGAATAGGAAATTTTCCATCCTCACAAGTTTGTTGAAGGAATCGACGAACATAAGAAGAAGCCTTACCTTCATCAGCAGGTAAGTCGGAGTCATTGTCGTCGTCAAACAAACTAGAATTAAAATGAGGTGGCATAGAGGGACTTGAAGATAAATAATATTGGGGTTCTTTACTACTGAAATGATCTTTTTGTTTAGTATAATTTTCTATATTTTGCCAAAGATCGGCAAATTCATTAGAATTACGTCTAGATACAGGCACTGATCTCGCAGCTATTCCATTGATATCACTAGTGGGAGAGGATACCAAAGGTTGATTTGGATAATGTTGAGTAGGTTGATTACTTGGCCTGCCAAAAGGTTTGAGTGGTGGGTTGTTGATCGGAGAAGTAAGTGGATTAAACATTGACGGAAATTGGTCCGAAAATATAGCACTCTGAGAACGAATAGGAGAGATGAACCCAGGTCTTGAGGGGACACCAGCCGATTCGCCAAAATGAAACCCACCATTTATAGAATTAGGCGATAAAGGATGATCGTACAATTTACTAACATTTTCGGTTAATTTCTCAGTCTAATAAAGTAAATTAAGGTTAAAATATTAATCAAATAAAGTTGATAAGATAAACTAACCCTAAGTGATAAACTTGGAGCACCGTAAGTATGGGTCTAAATCAAACTCGTTAGAATAAGTCTAGAAAGCTAGTGAAATAAAGAATCTTACATGAACTTTGGTGTCAATTAAAGAAACACGTCTTGGGGGATTGAAGGGAGGCCTAGAACTGGGTGTATTACCATTTAAAACCCTTTCAGGAGGTATTTGCGAAGGGTAGTTTGAGCTATAATATTTAGTCTCGTGAGAGGGCGGGCGAGAATATAAAGGAATCATCACTGACAATCAGCGCAATACAGTTTAAAAATCAATACAAAATTCAATAATACAAATATTTAGAATTACAAATATAATAAATACAAAGCAACAATCCTCAACAGAGAATTAAGTTGAGCAGATTTATGAATAAAATTCAGGTGAAAAAATACAAGGAAAGATTGAAGGAGCAAGATATCAGCTATGCGATTGTGAACTGAATTAGCTATATAAATGTGCTATTAATGAAACTACACAAATTCACTTAATGAACGGTAAAATTTTGGGAGATAATTCAATGCAATTGAAATAGTGATTATTAATATGGCAATCACAGGATTGGTGAGAAAAACAAAATAGGAGGAGGAGATTGGGAAGGCAAAGGTGTTTTAATTGAGAGTGGATGAGGTTGAGAGCGTTCAGGTGCACTTGTGATTTGCTGTTGCAGTTTAAAAAAATGTTGGGTTGAAATTAGTCAGATCAATTTAAAGCCATCATATAGATTACAATATTTGCACATGTTGATTGAAATGCATGTCTTTTGGTTCAATTTTCTTCCTAATAGGGATTTCTCTGAAAGAGGTTTGATAGGGGATAAAATTGAGTTAATTCGATTTATCCAATGATATCTTTAGATACTCACAAGTGTCCAATCAGATTAGACATCATTGGTTCCACTTGTAGTTTCAATAACTAAGACTTCCAAGAGTGTCATAACCAATATAAAACTCAAATTAAAATGATATCACTTTAAAAATAAACTTTAATTTATTTCCTTTTTAGTACTTTTGGTCCTAAAATCAATTTCTTAATCATTTTTATCAAATAAGATTGAGATATATTAATGGCATATTCAAGCTCAAATCAAACACGATATTATCAATAATTCTTTAGCCAGTTGAATGAATTCAGCTTATTTATTTTTTTTATTTCAAGTTCAGAAAATAAGTGAAAAGCGCCTTACAATCTCACACAAATCCCTAAGTCGCACCAATTTTACAAAAATAGGTCCAAAGTAATGGTTTAAGACTTAACAGCATCCTATTTATTTCGAATCAAATTGTTCAAACACAAGTATTAGCATGCATGTCATGCTTACAATAACGCTAAAAAATGGAATTATCATTGAATAAAAAATATACTCAAACCAATATATTTTTATATAATTCATACAATTGAAGCTTAATCAGCTCATTCATAACAGTTGAAAGTATATCTTAATACTTAAAATCCCTTTTATCCAATTAATGTGGTTATTCAAAATGGTTTTTAATGAATTCAAGAATTATGAAAAAGTGGTTCAATAATATATTGATTTTAAGATTTTCTTACTGTTAACAATTCATTAAATATTTTTTGTATCGGAATATATTGAGATCATTTGATATTTTTTTATTCTATAAATCACATTCTAAAAATATATAGATTATTAATGACGTTTATCATACATCGTTACTCAAAAATAGTTAGCATTTTCAGTATAATAATTAATATTTTCGAGTTATTAGGCATATATTACATCTTATATATGTTTATTAAGTTCAATTTCACAAATATTACCAAATTTATTAAATTCTCCTCTGTGATTAAATTTATCTGGTCTGAAATATACTCCTAGTTAAAATTAGCGATATATTACAAACAAATATATAATTTGATAAAGCTGCTATTATATCTAATATTTATTTCAATCTAAGAAAAACTAAAACAATGATTTCATGTTAATTAACAAAAATCACAAATAATATAATGGTAATATTTTATCAAAATACTTAATTAGGTCTAACAATTGGGAATATGAAAAATTTAACAATAATATTAATTTTTTTAGTATAATAAAAACCATATTTTTATGATATAATATCAATTCAAGGAATATTATTATTATTATTATTATTATTATTATTATAACTTGATTCTATAATTGGTAAATTTATTTCTTAATTATAATTAGAAATATCAATATACAGTTCTTGAAAACTCATAAAATTGAATATATATAGATAAAATACGGTAATACAATTTTGACATTGAATTTGAACCTACTTCCAAAATGTTTACTCAAGCTTCAATTAATATATATATATTTATATACTAACATTTTAGCTAAGTGTGATAGCATATAATATGGAAATCTATCCAAATTCAATCTGAAGATTGCGTAATGTAATTTATTCCTGGATTGAACATCTTGTAATTTTTAATTTTTTAGTAAATATCTCTTACACATTATTTAAATTAATTATTACTCATCATTAGTAAAATTTAGAATAATAAATTATTCATTTTATTACACATGATTGAATTTTTATTCCCATATCGAATATGAGGGAAATTTCACTAATTCAAAATTTAAAGTAATAATTAGATATTGTGTGGTAAAGATAGATTTTTATTGAAAGGGTTAGCACTTTTTACCAAATCAGTCTTGTTCTTATGGCCTATTATATTGGACCTTTTTTAGAAGGATTAGAAAAAAATTTAAACCAGAACAAAAAGGTAAATCATATTAGAATTATTTTATATAATATAATAAGTATATTGATCTTTTATATAAAATTGCAGTGCCATGTTTTAAAATAAAATGAATTTTATATTCAAAACATGATTAGACGATTGTTTATAATATTAATATCATCATTTATTATACTAATAGATGACGATTTAATGTTGAATTTGGACCCTCAATATAAAAATTTATTTAATTATTTCAATTTTAAGAGTAATATAATTAATTAATCAATTAATAATATTTGGTATAAAATAATTTTAATATTTAATTAAAAAACAATACTTGCCTAATCCCAAAACTTTAAAAATCAAATATTGAAAAATTGTTGAATATATAAGAAAGGTAAAAAGTGTATTAAAATATCAACTATATCCATATATATAACAAAAACGACCAAAATATAAAATTATTGAAATAAATTTCAATATAAAATTTTCATTTACAAAATTTTTCAAATCCCACAATAAAATTTTATTAGTTTAAAAATATTAAATTTAAGTAGTGGACCAACTTTAAAAAATAATTACAAAAAACTTATTCAATTAAATAAATAAAAATTACCAATGTATATAAAACATTGTATTAAAACTAATATATTTAAAAATTCAGTAAATATAAATATTAGGCAATTTTATTCCAGATCCTCTCAATTTCTAAATATTAAATTAGATAGCTCAATACAAGATAAAAATAGTGTTGAAAATGAAATTGAGATAGAGAGTGATGGTGATGATAAGGTTAACCTTAGAAATATTTATTATAAATTTAGATCTAAGGTAGATTGTAACACTATTTTATAACTAACTCGTCATTAAATGAAATACTTAGGGTGGAAATTTTGTCGATCATAAAATTATCAGGGCTAGTGGAGGGAAGGGTGGTGATGGAGTAGTAAGTTTCGGACGTGATCCCTATCATCCCAAAGGTCCTCCAGATGGCGGTAACGGTGGTCCTGGTGGGAATGTCATTATTAAAGCGGATCCTAACGAGAATTCCCTATCGTTTTTGCAGTACAGATGTAATGCCAAAAATGGTAATAACGGTAAAGGAAAGTTTCAACACGGTAGAAGGGGAAAGGATTTGATTATTAAAGTCCCTTTGGGTACTGTGGTGAGAGAAATAGACCCTCCACAATCTAAGAATCAAGACGATGAAGTTTTTGAAGAAGACACCATTATTAGTGATTTGACCTATGATCTTGACAAAAATTATTCCAAATATTTCCGTCTCTATCCAGGATCAAGAGATCCAATGGTCGAATTTCCCGAGCCTAGAGCGGTGAAACTTGCTAGACTTCCCAAGTCTCCTAAAATTGAATTGGATTTAAGCACACCTTATGAAGAAGTTACAATTGTCAAAGGAGGGCTTGGAGGATATGGCAATCCTCATTTTGGATCAACAATCAACAGATCACCTGTTATTGCAGAGCGAGGTTTAGAAGGCGAAGTCAAGTATCTTGAGCTCGAGCTCAAAACCATTGCTGATGCCGGATTAGTTGGATTACCTAATGCTGGTAAATCCACTTTCTTGTCAGCTGTATCAAATGCCCATCCTGCTATTGCTCCTTACCCCTTTACAACCATTAATCCTTACCTAGGTACCATTGATTATTCTGATTTGTATCAAGTAACCATTGCCGATATTCCCGGTTTGATTAAAGGTGCCCACAAAAATTTGGGTCTAGGTCATTCTTTCTTGAGACATGTTGAACGTAGCAAAGTCTTAGTTTATGTAATTGACCTCTCCAAGGAAGAACCCTGGAACGACCTTTACACCCTCCAAGAAGAGCTTGAGCTTTACCAAACCAACCTTACCAATCGTCCCTCTTTGATTATTGGTAACAAAGCTGATGTTCCCGAAGTGACTAAACCCAATATGATAGAATTCCTAAAGAAAACAGATATTCCTATCATTCCAGTGTCCGCCAAATATAGAAAGAATATTCTCAAGGCGACTACTAAGTTGAGAGAATTGGTCGAGCAACACTCCAATTGATTGTTAAAGTAGTTTTATGATTTAATTTTTAAGCAATTTAGATCTCTATTTAAAACAAATATATAAGTTACCAAACTTCATGGCTTATTTATTTTCTATTCTTTATTTTATAAATATTTTTAGATTTATTATCATTCCAATTAGCTGGTCATTAGTTTAAATATTACCTTGAATTTGAAATAATGGGAAATTTTTTAATTTCTGATTTTTCAAACATATTATTAGTTTGAAATAAATAAATATATACAAAGTTAATAGGAAATTATATATTTTTAATATATATATATATTAGTTTTTTTGATTAAAAAATTAACTTTTTAAAATTGGTTGTTTAATTTAATTATGTTTAAACTAAATAGTGATCATCAAAAGTTTTTTATTTTAGTATCAGTAAAACTTAACCATAAACCCTCTAAAATTATTTAAAATTTATAAGCAACTTTTAGTAATAAAGTATTATCTAAATCAATAATTTATCACTAGGTAAATTACTTTAAAGCTAAAAGAGAAACTATTTAAAACCTGTTAAAATTTAAAAAACTAACTTTAATTATTATTTTTTCAATTATAAATAGAGTGAAAAAATATATTAAAAAGTACTTTTTTATTTTAGCTAAAGAATTATCTAAATACTTTAATATTAGTTTTACAAGTATTTTATATATTTTAAAGTTTAAACTAAAATTAATAAATAAAAATATAAAATAAATACTTTATAATTTAACTAAAGCTTAAAAAAAAACTAGAGTAGCTATTGTTAAACAAAACTTATTAAAATATTACTAGAAACCTAAACTTTTACAGCAAATAATTATAATTGATGAATTTTAGATTTTTATATATAATCCTTTACTAAAACACAAATTAAAATGTTAAAATAAGTTAAATCAACCCCCTCTACAAATCCTTTTAAATAAACACTTTGTTAATAAACAAATGTTAATTATTATAATAAATTATAATAGTATATATTATTTTTATTTAGTTCCTGAAGGAAAATTAATTAATAGTAAATTATATATTGTTTTTTTAAATAAAAGTATTTTTAATTAGTGTTCTCAATATAATTTGAGAAAACCTATTATTTTACATAATAATTATAAAATACATAAATCTAAAGTTGTAAAAAACTTTCTAATTAAAAATAACTAGAAAAAACTACTACATCTAGTATATTCTTTTGATTATAACCTATATAATTATAATTGCTTTAAGCAATTAAAAAACTAGCTTGTAAGAAAGAAAATTTCTACAAGAAAATTTAATTGGTTTGTGAAACATCAAATTTTAGTTTTTAATAAAAAGAATTGTTTTTTAAGTGTTAGAAGTTTGTTAAAAATATAGTAAAAAGTTATTAATAATAAAAAAAACTATTAAATTTATATTATATATTTATTTTTATATATCATATATTCAAATGTTTATTTATTTTTAATTGCAAAAAATTCCCATTATTAAAAATACAGAGTAATATTATAATAGATTACAATTAATAAATTTAACAATAGTTATAATTTAATAAACCTCTTTAACTATATATATTTATCATTTGATATTTCTATTTAATTTAAAATATTAAAATTTATTATAAATTATTATTCATCAAAATTTATAATAATTTATAAATACTGATTCTGATATGAATTCTGTGATTCAATTTTGATTTATTCAAATGGATTAATTATAAAATAAATCAATTTCAATATAATATGATATAATTTTAAATTATTTGATTTTTTCTTCAATTAATCTATCCTTTATTATTAATAAGTTAAATTATCATTAAATTCTACTGTTATTATATTTTTATCACTGAATTTATAATTCAAAATGTTATTAATTCCACCCTATCCATATTAGATTTTTCTATAATATTACTTATATAATTAAATAAATTTAATCATTCGTTTTTCATTATTTGTTATTATATATATTACCCAAAGGTATTTAATAGTACCTATAATTTACTTAAATCTGCTGAATGAATTAAATTTTATATTGTAATATATCATCATTTATCTCTTTCTCTCATATTAATAATCAAATTATTAAAATCAATCCCATAAAATAATTCACAATTAATGTATTAAATATCATCTCCAATCCAATTTATTACTTCTATTTTTCTTCAATCAAATTAAAAAACCAGGCAAATAATGATAAATTGTAAAAAATGCAATCAACAATCTGAATTCATTGAAGAATGCGGACAAACTATTTGTTCTAATTGTGGCGAAGTCAGTCTGTCAGATATTATATACCATAAGGAACCTGCACATACTCAGATTCTTGCAACTGACCACGCTTCGATACAACGACCTTTCTTAAGTATTACGGCAGACTCTCAAATTTCGAAATTTGATAAAACTTACTCGTTTATAAAAAAGCGTCAAGAAAGACAAGTTATGAGTAACTTATTATCAGCTTTGAATATGGGACCTGCATTGTGTGAACAAGCATTAGCTTTAGCGAATCGATTCAAACAAAAGGGGTTTAAGCGGAAAGTGTGTCTAAACGGCCCCCAAATTGGCGCTTGTTGCTATCTTGTCGCTATAGCCAATTCTTATATTATTAACAAATCAGAAATATCGGTAAGTTTATTTTATTAAGCATATTATATTAAATACTTATATTTATTTTTAGAAATTATTAGGGATTTCAGAGCGAGAACTGATAAAGCAGTATAAAAGGATCAAAAAGATTTGTATGGACGACATTAACCAGTCACATAAGAATCTCAATAAATCGGACTTTATTCACAAAGTCATCTACGATTTTTTCAACTCCATCGAGCATTGGCCCAATAAGTATTCCGACTCCATATTTTCAGATATTTCCAAATTGAATAAGCAATCCATTCAAATCGACCTACAGGATCTAGTTGATCTCATCCAACCAACCTGCTTCATGGAGGGTAAAGATCGTTTCAAACTCACCAAAGCACTGCTCATCACAATCCTTCAAAAGCATCTTGACTTGAAGATTGTTCCACTCCAAATTCGCCAACTTGCCACCTACTTGGACTGCTCCCAGGTCTCACTGTACAAAGAGTATCTTCAGTGTCGCAACGTCATTATACTGCTAATCATGAAGTATCTCCCAATTTGCGAATCAGTGTTTGTAGATCGCAATTTTTATCGATATATTGGCGATTTATTCGAGATTAAGGATGAAATTATCCAGAAAGAATATGAAGGCTCTACGAGTAGCGACCATTTGGACTCTAACCTATGTATTCCATCATTTCGTAAAACAGTCTTGGAAAATCAAAATTCTGATTAATGTAACTGTTAGTTAGTGTGATAGTTATCTATCTGTTTATTATTTATAGCTGTATTTATTTTAATAATTAATATCTTAGAATGTATTATTAATCTTATATTGTCACAATTTATGTATATTTATGTAAATTTAAAATCCATTATTCTTAATAAAATTTACTCCATTTATAAATTATTAAATTTTCTTTCTTTTAATATTATAAATATATTATATGAAATACAAAATGATTGAATGCTTCTTATATAAGTTCCCTAATTCTTTACTTTTGCTAAAATATTTATTATTATTACTATTATTACTATTATTATTATTATTATTATTTAAAAATTTGAATTAGTATTAACCTGTTATATATTATCACAAATTTAATTACCACTTGATTTATTATTATTCAAAATAAATATTTATCTTTATTTTTATATTTATATCAAAATTATCAAATCAAAAGTTGCTATAATTATTTAAAATAGTTTTCCAAACTCAAGATATTTTTTTAACATCAAAAATTACACTTTTATGGAATATATTAAAGAAAATTATTTTTAATTAGAATAAAAATTCAAAAAAAATAATTTATTATTAGAATTTTTTCTTTGAAAGACTAAATTTATTATAATTACAAGAGTTAAAATAAAAGGAGTATAGAGGATTAGATAAAGTTATCATTTTTTCATTTATAATCTGGCTGTTATATTTATCTTATCATATTTGATATAATTTTATAAAATAATTGGTTTTTATATTTTTATTAAATATATACTAACCTATAAAAATAAGTTATAAAATCAAAATTACTTATATATTTACTTATATCTTAAATAATTCTAAATTAAATAAATTTAAATTAAAATATATAATTTATATTTATTAATTGATTATAACTAACTATCTTTGATTATATTTTATTAACTATTTGTTAATATATCAAAACTTAAAATTTAACCAAAATAAGTTATAAATTTTTAGATTTATAAGGTAAAAGGGTATAAATAACAAAATTTATATATATTTTCTTTTTTTTATTATATTATATCTGTCTCTTATACACATCTATATTTTTGATTTTATAACTTATTTTTATAGGTTAGTGTATTTGAAAAAAATTATATATTTTAATATATAAAAAATAAAATTAAATATATAATATAAAATTAATAATTTTTTTTTATTTCTAATAACTTTTTGCAATATTTTTAATAAAGATTTAACATTTAAAAAATAATTCTTTTTATTTAAGACTGAAATTTAATATTTTATAAATTAATTAAATTTTCCTATAGAAATTTTCTTTTTTATTAGTTTTTTAATTACCTAAAACAATTATAATCACATAATTTATAATCTAAAGAATATATTAGTTATAGTAGTTTTTTCTAGTTATTTTTAATTAAAAATTTTTTTATAATTTTAAATTTATATATTTTATAATTATTAAGTAAAATAATAAGTTTTCTTATATTATATTAAGAATAATAATTTTAATTAGTTTTATATAAAAAAGAAATAAAAAGTTTACTATTAATTAATTTTTTTAAAAATTAAATAAAAATAGCATATGCTATTATAATTTATTATAATAATTAGCTTTTACTTATCAATAAAGCATTTATTTAAATGAATTTATAAAAAGGGTTGATATAACTTAATCTAATATTTTGATTTATGTTTTAGTAAAAGATTATATAAAAAAATTTAAGATTCATCAATTATAATAATTTATAATAAAAGCCTTGGTTTCTAGCTATACCTTAGTAAGTTTTATTTAACAATAGTTATTTTAACTTTTTTTTAAGCTTTAGTTAAATTATAAAAATCTATTTTATATTTTTATTAATTAATTTTAATTTAAATTTTAATATATATAAAATATCTATATAGCTAATATTAAAATATTTTGATATTGTTTTAATTGAAATAAAATAATTTTTTAATTTATTTTTTCACTTTATTAATAATTAAAAGAGTAATAGTTAAAATTAATCTTTTAGATTTTAATAAGTTTTAGGTAATTTTTCTTTTAGCTTTAAAGTAATTTACCTAGTAATAAATTATTAATTTAGGTAATATTTTATTATTAAAAGCTATTTGTAAATTTTAAATGATTTTAAAGGGTTTATAATTAAGTTTTATTAATATTAAAATAAATAACTTCTGATGGTTATTATTTAGTTTAAGCATAATTAAATTAAATAATTAATTTTAAAAAATTATTTTTTTAATCAAAAAAATTATATATATATATATAATTTAAAATTATTTACTCTTTTTGTTTGTTTTTTTATTTTTTTATTTAAAACTAATATCATATTTGAAAAATCAAAAATTAAAAAATTTCCTATTTTTTAATTTTATTATAATAATATTATAATACTTAAATTTCTCTTTAAAAAAGTTTATTTATAAATTAATTAACTTTATAATAAAATTAAATTAATTTATAAGACTATTAAAATTATTAGTATTACTTAATTTATTATGACTAAAGTTATTAAAAACAATATTAAAAAACATTTAAATTAAATCTTAGGAATATTAAAATTATAGATAAATATAATAAAAAATATATTTATAGATTAATTAATATAAGTAAATATAATATTATTATAAAAAATATTAAAAATTATAAGATTATATTTGAATATCAGTTAATACAATATTATTTTATATATTTTATGTTAAAATAAATATTATTTATATTTTAACAAAAACCTTTAATTAAAGAGATTTTATTATAAATTTAAACAGAAGTTTAATTATTATCACTAAAGTTAAATTAAAATTGATTAGAATAAGGTTATTTAATTTAATAAAACAATGTTATATTTTAATAAATCTTATAAAAATATTAAGTGGTTTAAAAAAAATAAAAAATAACTTTATAACTATTATGTTATTATAACTGTCATAGATCAGATCACTTTGTCATCATTGTGACACTGTTAATCATATCTGCTTATCTTATCTTATCTCTTTTATCTACTTGATCTTATCTTGTCTGATTTTACCTCTGAACCCTCACCAACTTTTACTTATAAAAATGGGAACCATTGCCAAATAAACAAGGACTTTTTTCCCACACTGTTCACATTGAAACAACTTGTATACATTGCCTTGTTATAATAACCTAACAATATAATAATAAACTAATTATAGTTTAAAAATATATACTAACCTACAAAAATAAGTTATAAAATTAAAATTATAAATATTTCTATTAATATCTTATTTTTAATTTAAATAAACTTATATTAAACTATATAATTAATATATATATTTTTTATATATAATATAATATATAAAGTTAAATTTAATTAATTATTATTTAATCTACTAAAATTAAAAATATATTTAAAATAAGTTATAAATTTGTGGGTTTTATTATTAATAGAAAAATTAATATCTAATATATTTATCTTTTGCTTTTTTAACTTCTTTAAGTTTATAAAGTATAAAACTAATTAGCTTCTTATATTAAACAAAACTAATATTATTTTAAGGTTCTTAAATATATTTTTAAAATTAATTTAAATTTTTTATTAGGGGGAAAGTTTTAATAAATTCTTTTAATTAATTCTAAATATATTTAATTAGGTTAAGATTAAAAAATTAAAGAGGTTATTTCATAATAGTTATTTTGTTATTTTTGAGTTATTTAATAATAGAATTTATAGTATAACAAAAGGTATTATTTTATTAAAAAATAATATTTAATTTATTTAACTTATATTACTCATTAGTTTTTTTAATTCATTGTTTAAAATAATTTAATATATTTTAATATTAATTCCCTTATTAACTTTATAAAAATATCTTATACTTAAAGATAATATATATCTTTAAATTATAATTAGCTTAATATTATATTTTTAGGTTATAATAATATAATAGTTATAAAGTAGTTTTATCTTTTTTGAAATATTTAATTTTTTTATTAAATTTATTAAAATATATTTTTGTTTTATTAAAATAAATAACCTTATTCTAATTAATTTTAGTTTAACTTTAGTATTGATATTTAAGCTTTTATTTAATTTTATAATAAGACTTTTTTAGTTAAAGGTGTTATTTTTGAAAATATAAATGATATTTATATTAATATAATATATATATAATAATATTAATATTAACTTATATTCTTGTATAATCTTACAATTCTTGTTATATTTCTATAATAATATTATATTTACTTATACTAATTAATCTATAAATATATTTTTTAT
>JNEM01014206.1:0-45077 GCA_000697335.1 Conidiobolus incongruus B7586 | reverse complement strand
AAATTTATATTATATATTTATTTTTATATATTATATATTCAAATGTTTATTTATTTTTAATTGCAAAAAATTCCCATTATTAAAAATATAGAGTAATAATTGAAATCAATGATCTTGAATTTGTTAGAATCAATTAACAAATATTTGTCTCTTTAATAGCTATTGCAAAATACATTTGTAAGAATTTTTGATGTATATATCATTATTAAACTTGGATCAAGTTGTTTATCATTCCTATTGCAGTATTAATTATAGTATTTTTAGCTAACCTAACAATGTATTAAACTCTATAGTCATTAACCAACCCTTAAATAGAAAAGAAATTTTGTAAATAACAAAAAATTCCAGATAGCATTTCTAGTAATTCAAATTTGAACAAATTCAATATTATTGACCAAGATATAGATAATATTTTAATATTAGACAATTGTGGAATTTTCTTTTATTAATTGTAATTATGTTTTAAAAGGATGTTTGCTTATCTATTATTCATAGTAAATACTAGTTTGAATTTCCAAGATTGTCCACTATTATTAATATTGATCAGTCTACTTCATTCATCAAGTTAATCCTTTATTCCAGTATTATCTTGGTTTAATTTTAACCACTGGTGCAATGTTTTTTCATCAAAGACATTATTTAGAAATAATATAATTTAGAAGAAAAAATATTTTAAAAAATTTAAATTTACTAATTGACTGAGTATATTATTGATGCTATTAATTAATATCAAACTATCATATATTATTAAGTATTAGATATGGTTGTATCTAAAAATCGTATATTAACAATAAACTATCAATTCAATTTTAGCCCAAATAATCTATACTATTAGCTGATAACATTATTATCTATACTAACATAATAATATATTAAGGTCACGCTATTTTTATAACCTTAATAATGAAAGATATGGTTTTATAAATTAGCAACCTTTATTATTTATTATTATTCAGATATAAGTGATGAGCCATAATTTTTCTAATGTTTCATGAATCAGTATTGATTGATTTTGTTGTTAATAATTTATAGAGTTAATGCTAGTTAAATATATAAAATATTTTGAATTATAAATCAATTATTAGGTAATAATGATGGCATGAATTCAATATTACTTCATCTGTATATTTCAAATTGAAAACCTAAGTTATAGAATGAATTACATTTAAAATATTTGAAAATATCAGCAATCACTAAACTAATAATATGAATGGATATAACATAATTTACACTTGTGGAGAAATTATTATTTATAATTGAATTGATTTTGTTTTTTATTAGTAGAAAATTTACAAATTCTAAGATTTGATAAATGTTGAATCATACTTACATTATCAAGATAGTTACTTTACTCATATAATTAATGATGATATTATATAATCAAAATAATTTAAATAACTAAAATATCAAATTTTGAGCTAGTTTAAAAAATAAAATAATTGATGCATACTGGTAAATATTTGAATTAATTTCCTTTGTTATTAAGTCGTAAATACTCGTTAATCGTTAAATACTATTAAGGTGATTAATTACTTTATATTTTATAATAAGGAATTACTGTTATTTTAAAACAATTTGAATAAATATACTATCTTCCATTTCCAATATGCTCTATATTTGTAATCATTAGTAATTCCATATTTCCATAGTATTAAATACACATAAATTTAAACACTCATCAAATTTTTCGCATCAATTAAAAATTTAAGATCCCATATTTAATAAATTTGGTGAATCGAAGTAATAAACTTGAGGTAATAATGGATATATAAAAAATATATGAATTCAAAAAATATATATTTATTTTTAAATATATTATAATTACTAACCACATTTATTTGAATTTTTTTATTTTTCAAATAATATTAAAATATTTTGTTATATTGGAATCAAATTATAAATTTGAAAATATTAATTTTACTTACATTAATATAAATATCAAATTCTTTTCTTTATAGTAAATAATAATGTCAAAAAGTACAAAACAAAGTGGAAAATCCAATAATAATAATAATAGTACTACCGTAGTAAATGGTAATGGGATAACCCAATTGCCCGATAATATGGATTTAAAACATGAAAACTATCCCTCTCCAGTGATACCTAACCCAAGTCATATAAATGATCAAAGTTTTCATATTGTAAGTCCGTTAATATTCTCTACAGAGTTGAGTAAATTAGCAAACTGTCAAGTTTGGCTAAAACTCGAAAATTTACAGCCTGCAGGCAGTCATAAGGTGCGCGGTATTGGTGCTTTTTGCATTAGGCAGCACAGGTTGGGCACCACGCAATTTTACTGTTCGGAGGGAAGTAACGCGTGCATTGCTACCGCTTATATTGGTAGACAGTTGAATAGTAAGGTCACGGCGGTTGTACCAGAATCGTGTTCCAAGCATATTTTGACACTTTTGAAGGCGAATCATGCGGAAATTCAAAAGTATGGCACCAGTTGGGAGGATGCCACAATCCAGGCGAAGACTTTGGCCATGCACAATCCTGATTCGTGCTTCGTGTCATCTTATGATCATGTAGACATTTGGGAGGGAAATAAGTCTCTTATTCTCGAAATTGGCAAGCAAATCGGCGATATACCAGTGGGTGGAGTTGTCTTAGGCGTTGGTGGAGGTGGCTTATTGAGTGGTGTTGTCATGGGGATGGAGGAGGCTGGTCTTCAAAATGTGCCTATTGTTGCTGTAGAGACACATGGCTGCAACAGTCTTCAACAAAGCATTTATGCTGAGAAAGTTATGACTCTACCCCTGAGCAATACTAAAGCAGAGTCATTGGCCCAGAGGAGAGTGTGTTCGAAAGCTTTCGAGAGTTGTTTTGAGCATCCTGTTATACCTATTTCGGTGAGTGATAATATGGCTGCTAATGGAATTGTTCAATTTGCTTGTAAGTTTTAATTCTACATATTGCTAATATGACCGATTTAATTAACTTAATCCTTCAATTTAATAGCTCAACACAATATGTTAGTTGAAATAGGTAAACCATCAATATTAACTTTGATTTCAATATTTTAACCATTTCATAGCAAGCGGAGCAGTACTGAGCATAATTTACAAGCAGCTAATCAATGATATTCTCCCCAATCTCTCGCCGCAGAATGCTCTTGTGATGGTGATATCAGGAGGTAATTATACATCACCGGAGATGGTATCATGGTTCAGGAAAAAGTGCCCTAATCCCCCAGTGTTTGCAAGATCTGGCACCAAATTTTTAATGGCTCTAGGCGAAGCCAAAGATGAACCCAGTAATACCAATCCAACGACGAATGGAAATGGAAATCCTAATAACGAAAATGATGAAATGTAATTCAAAGATTTGTAGTTTTTTATTTGTAATATACATATATATATATATATATAATAATTAAGATTTTCATTAAATACATTTTATAATCTGAATTATTCTCTGTCATTTTTAATAGTTAATATAGTCATTAAATAATCCTTATACAATTAAAAATATTTATACAATTTCTTATATATCATACATATGATTATAAATTATTTAAGAATCTTAGTTATCAATATCAAAGAATATTATTATTTTAAAAAACTTACTTAATTGAATATAATAATATTTTTTGAAGGTTAGTTCAATTATATAAAATCATCATATTTAAAAATAATTTTAATATTTTTAACTTGTTATCATCTCGTGATAAAAAATTCTAATAAATGCTGAAAATTTATTAAAAAACAAATGAAACAAAATAATTTATTAAAGCTATAATTCAAGTATAATAAAAATACTCTTATCGTTAAATAATAAACCTTAAAATGATATAGCCATAAATCAACTATCAATTAAATATAATAATACATCCAATTTCAGAAATTTTAAATTTAAATATAGAAATAGTATTGGGACCGAGTAGTTAAGTTGACTTATAGAAATTAACTGATTTCGTGCGATCTGTCACCTCTGCCACCCTGCTCAGCGTAGTATTGCTTTAAATTTTGTAATTCTTCCTCATTCAGTTGTAATACCTATAGAAATAATTATTAGTTATAAATTATGAAAATCACATATAGTCAACTTACTCTGTTACTCTCAGGATCGAATTTCAAAGGTACCATTCCAACGGTACCGTCGAAGCGATTCTTCTTAACGTCAACAAATCTCAGTTTGTTGGGACCGTTCTGAATAAATATTACGTTGTCGGCTTCTTGCGTCACTTTGGCAGATCCAAATACTGAATTAATATCTAGGAATCCTCTATCGTCTTTTTTGGGATGAACTACCAATGTGACGTGAACATTGTAGTTGGTTGCAAATTGTCTGAATTGACTTAATGCATTGTCTTGAATATCCCACTTTTCAAATCCTTTGCCCAGACCACTCGTCATAAATTGTAAATTATCGATAATGAAATGTTGGACGTCGTAAGCTTCTACAGCGTGTTGCATGGCTTCGATAACTCGATTAATTGGAGTAGTACCAAAGAATTTCAAAAAGTACAGAGGTAATGTGTTGAATTTTTCGGCCCATTCTTTATATTGGTCGAAATCACCTTGTAAGCTGAAGCCAGCATACTGATAAAGCATCTTTTTAACTAAGCGGACATTGTTGATTTCAAAACTACCCCACAGAGTGCTCACACCGGATTTGCAATAGTCGAGAGAAATTTGACTTAGAAAAGTTGTTTTTCCTGAACCTGTGGGGCCTGAAAAGATGGTAAGTTCGCCAGGTCGCAATCCTTTAATAATTTGAGTGAGTGCTGGGAAATCGTGAGAAGGAACACCTTTGGCTTGTTCCGAATTCATTACTTCCATGAAAACACTATCTCTAAGAGCACTAAATCCTAAGATGTTTTGATGTGTATAAGGCTGAGAGCGATTAAGCCATTCCTGAATATCTAGCTTCTTATGAGCAGCATCTAATGCATTGAAGGGAGGATTTGAATCCTGTTCTGTTGGTCGAATTAGTTGACATCTATTTAAACCCAGTTTTCTGGCAAATTGGATTGCAGAGTTTTGTCCCTGAATGGTATTATCCATCCAAATATAGATTGTGTCAAATTGAGAGAATAAGATTAAAGATTCTGGTGGAATTTGATAAATATCACGAGGTAAACTGACTGCAGGGATATTGGTATTTTGATACACTGCCATTGCGTCCCATTCTGACTGTGTCAATACAATGGATTTATGATGGGATTGAATGAGGTGACTTCCAAATAATCCAGGTTGTTTGATCGAACTGGGTTGGTAAATAGTATGACCCTGGTCTGGTAAAACGC
The DNA here is from genome assembly GCA_000697335.1 of Conidiobolus incongruus B7586. Taxonomy (NCBI): domain Eukaryota; kingdom Fungi; phylum Entomophthoromycota; class Entomophthoromycetes; order Entomophthorales; family Conidiobolaceae; genus Conidiobolus; species Conidiobolus incongruus. The sequence goes on along the minus strand of JNEM01014206.1, from coordinate 39,826 downwards.
AAGCCTTAATTTGTACCCAGTGTGAAAAGGATTCATTTTCCTTGGTGTAGTGCATTGTGCTAGTTCTAGGGAATACTAAAAATAGAGGTTGATTTGATTTTGCGGAATTTTCATTGGCTTCATTCTGACGAAGGTAAGAAAACGTTACTTCGAAAGCTTCGAGAGTAGCTAGGTCAATGCATTTCGTTTTGGGACATGCTCTGTGTAGTCTGGAAAGAGCATCCAAGTCGTCTCTCAATGGGATGTATTGCCATTTGATAAGATCTGGAGATGAAGATGCATGACCAAGGTTCGTAGAAAGTTCAGGAAGTGGTATGACATTAATAACCTTGGATCTGGATGTGAAATCTTTCCAATTGCCCTTTTCGTGACACTGGTGACAAAAATAAGTACCTGTGTTAATTGATAATTTGGCTGTAGGAGATACATTAGGATCAGCCTCCTTACACGATGGACACATAACTTTAAAGCAATGATTCTCCTGATCGTATAATGAAATCTGACCAATACTCGCTAAAAATTTGGAAATTTGACCCTGGCTAGGTGGTGCCGAATTTGAGGAAGGAGTTGGAGCCGATGTTCGAAAGTCGCTGGATATAAAAGGTTTAACTCTCGATTTATAAGGAGGCAGATGTTTTTTAGAAAATTTCCAAGTCTTCTTGCTCGTTTCATTATTATTGCTATTACTACTTGAAATAGCTTCTTCGTTAGTTTGATTTAATAAAATTGAAGTAAAAAACGAATTTTGAGTTATCTTATTCACTTTCTTTAGTTCTAATTGGAAAAAGAGATAAAATTAATATTTTATTTAACAAATATGTTAAAATAACTTTAATTACCATTTGTCAAACTTTGTATCTTTAGTGGTTTAAAACACAGGTTTTTAGTTTGATTAATTAAAAGCATTATTCAATAATAATAATAAGTATAGTTTAAAAAGTATAAAACTAATTTAATAAGTGCTTTAAATTTATTAAAAAAGATTAGTAATCAAAGAACTTATCTATTTATGAGCTTATTGAATGAAGAAACACGGTTTAATTATTGAGGAGAAATTTCAACCATATAATTTATAATATTAAAAGAGTTATAATTATTATGGGATAATGGAAAAATATATATATAGATATGAATATTCACAGATTTTTACTAAATATGTTAATATATTTCAATTGTTTACATTATAGGAATTAATAGGTATCAATATATCCATAACCATATTAATATGTTTTAAATTTATAAAACTAATAAAATTAATTTTATTTGGAATATAACCACTTGAATTAGTGCATTATACAGTTTATTTATATCAGTACCAAATTTTCAATTCCAAATTAATGATATAGTACTTGAGAAAAAAAATATAGAAAATGACGAAAAACTTGAAAATAATTAATTTATGATTTAAAATAATTAATTAATATCACAATAAGCCTCATTTAAAAATTTACAGTTTATTAGAGGGAAAATATAAAAAATTGGAAGAAATTATAAACAAGGAGAGAGGGACAGGGAGTATATTAAAAATTAAATTACAAAAAAATATATTAAATTCACATTAATTGTAGACCAGCCAATGTTATAATATTATATATGGTAGTTAAATACCCGATTAAAAAGTTGTAGGAAAGAGGGAAACGTAAGAGTCTTACATACTTGCATAAAATTCACAAGTTGAATTAAAAACACCGAGGTGGATAATTAAAACTAAAGAAAAAAGAGGATTAGTAAAAAGGGTCAAAATGATAAATAGTAGCGAATATACATTACTTGGAGTCGTCATTGAGTAAACTATGCAAACTGCTGTGGGCGCCTAGAGAACTAGCCTTAGAAGGTAAATCCATTTTATCCTTGACTTTGTGGCTCTTCTCCAAACTCAAGTTCAGTTTGTTCAAACCGTTGCTAATTGAGCTCTGACACACTGTTAACCCGTAATTCGATTCCAAAACCTCTTTAATCTTTTTCAAGGTCAAATTAGGGCTTTCTTCCATCAGCTCCTGGATCTTCTGGAGGATGAAAGGTGTTAACTTTTTGGGACTACTGCCACCCCTACGCTTTTTCACCAGTCGTCCTTCTTTGCGGAACCGACTCATTATCTTTCTAGCGGTGCTATAATGGATATTGATGATTTGGGACGCCTCTTTGATGCTCTGCTGGCGATTCACTACCAAATCAACCAAATTCTGCTGAGTGGATAAAGGTACATCCTTGCTCTTTTTGTTTCGGATCGGCTTAGGAGGTTCCATCGTCTGGTTGGGTACCTGAGGGTGAGGAGGTTGCTGGGATGTTGAAGGCTGCTGTTGAGGCTTGTTAAAGGAATCCATATGAGCCGAAGATATATGATGCAATTCCATAATTAACATACAATGTATAAACTATAAATAGCCAAATTCTAAGTATAAAAACAACTGACAAACAAAAATTGGATTAAAATTGAAAATATTTATCGGAAAATCGTCCTAATTTATACTCTTTAATTAAAGTTTGTTTTGATTTTGAAAGGATGAAATTGATGGTTTATGTGGTATGATTTCAATTCACCAATCATAACAATTATCAAATGTTTTCTTTTTTCAGTTTTGGCCAATCATCGTACCGAATGAGTTATCAAATGATATCACACAACTCCCTGAAATTTGGGTTTATTTTGGTTTTTCATTTGATTGAATTGTTTATATTTTTTATGATTGGTCATGGAGATATTAATCAGGGTTGCATGAGTTAGATATTAGTATGCGGTTTAATAATCTCCTTATTGAGTATTCCATTTTCAATTCAATTGGTAAAAATTTCAGTTTTTAATTATCAAGAATGACTAATTGAGAGTGATATTAAAACTGAAATTTACTCCTCGTTCTTATGCTATTTTAATTAACATTGATTAATTAACCGCTATCAAGAAAAACATCACTTTAACGAAAAAATTTTATCACAAAAATTATTAGACGTCTGATGTTATGTACTCCATACCTTCCAGCATTCTTCTCGGATCATCTCATGATTCATCTCACACACCAGCATTTTTAACATTATTGAATTGAAATTTCATCCAAGTTGAATATGATTGGCTAATTCTGACTCTATTGTTTACATTTTTTAAAAGAAAATTGAGAAGATGAGAGAGATCATTTCCAAATTCGGAAAAGGGTTCAAGGAGTTTATATTCTCTTGTCCAATAGGTTTAAGGTGAGTTTTGAATAAAAATTATAAAACAATGATGATTATTAATCTTTAATAAATAGAGTTATCTTTTCATTTCAAATTTTATTTTTATGTATTATGTATGGATGAAGGTAATTCTAATAGCACTTTTATTATATTACATATATCCTTGGTACTAAAATATATAAATTTCATTCGATACTGGAGTAAAAAAATGGAGTGACTTAATAAATCAAATCGGAGTAAAGTCCCAAGATCTACAAAATTAAAAATTATCCTTTTTTACCAGTATATATCACGTAATTATTTTTAAAAATATGTAAATCAAAAATAAAATATTATGTTTAAACTCTTAAGCCAATGATATTGATGGTAAGAGTTTATATTTGTTTTTATTTATATGTTACTATAAATTGAATATTTTCATTAAATTAATTATAATTTTTAAATAAAAAATTATCTAATTTTCAATTGAATTCAATTTTAAGGGGCGCTTAATATTGGGGAAACAATTAATTTTGTATTTTTCAATTTTAACATCTCCCAAACTTTTAATTAATATTCTACCAAATTTGTTTACTATCAATTCAACATTATATTTCATTTAAAATTCCTTGAATCTTGAAATGGACCAATCTTTTGTGTTATTTTAAATTTAAAAATTAAAAATAACAAAGATGGTTAAAAACGTCAATATTCAAATTTGACATACTTTTCGATCATTATTAAAATTACGATAGATACCATAAAAGTCAATTCAAATATGATGGGCTGATTAACAGTATATTAAATCATTATTATTCATATTTCATTACAAGCAATAATTTTATCCAATTGAATGTCGTGATCACTAATAGGTACTGGTTCATTTTTAATTTACTCTAACAAGCTAATTCCAACTGGAAAATCATTTCATAAATAACAATAATAGTATATATTTACCACTTACTCATTGTAGGATATATCCAAAATAATTGTTTTTATTTGCCTAAAGATGAGAGAAATTAATTAAAGGAATTGAATTAATTCTTCTAATATTTTTATCCTTTTTCAATTTCCAATATTGCTAGTGCCAACAAAAGCAAAGCCTTATAAAAAATAAATTAGTCAATGTATTTTAATCTTATCAATAATATATTTTAGTTGGTATAATAATCAAATCCAAAGCATTGAGCAAATCAAAGCCTATTGTAGAAAATAATAATATATTATTATATAATAAATGGATCATTTGGAGTCAATTTCAATTAATTGAAATTAAATCTGAATCAGCTTCAGTCCCAGGAATCCCCTAGAAGCTTTTTCAAATTAAAGAAATCATCCCAAGTGTTTAATTTTAACATATGCATGTTTATTTTATATCACATCTGGGGATGAAACAGTTTTTATATATTGATAATCATATTAATGAGACATGTAAATTTGTAACTTGAAAAATCAATACTCGATTTAAAAATGTGTTCAATAATTTTTCCAGTTTGAACTTGGCCAGATTCCATACTAATATAAATACCAATATTTTTACTCGCTAGTTGTTTTATTTGAGATAATTTTCGTAAAATTTTGTTACTAATCAAAATATTTAGTTAATTTATCATGATCAATATAATAAAGTGTGTATACGATGATGAAGTTCTTAAACTTCAATTTGAGATATTTTTTAAGAAGTTTCATAAATTACCCTTTAATTGATTAATTTAACTCATATTAAAAGGTTATTGAAAGAGACTGCTTTATATTTTATTATTTCTATTGATCTTTCAATAATTCATTTATATTGAAAACTTAAATATGGGATTATAATTCACTTTTAAATCATTGTGTAATGAATTTTTCCTAATTTTTATGACGTCTATTTAATCGATTATTCAAATATTAAATATTTATTATTTCATTTTAATCTTTTATTATCTATTAAATTATACATAAATGAATTCTGCTTCCACTTCTAGTCAACCTGTTGCGAGTACTAGTGGAGCTGCTAACACTACATCAATTCAATCTATGAAGTTGGCAAATGCTCCTTCTCGTCAGCTATTCCCTATTGATCCTTTAAAGAATCAAGTTAAATTGGATTTAATTAAAATATTAGATAAGGTAGATTTACTTTTATTCGATTTGTTGCATCTTTTTATTCTTTGTTAATCTTACATTAATTTATAGATAAGTGGAGAAAAGATTTTAATATTAGATATTAATTTAAGTGGTCCATTAAGTTTATTAATTGAGTTTAACTTTTTAAAAGTAAAATAACTTTAAAAATATATATGGGATTTGAATTCTAAGTATATTATAGGATCACGGTATTCAAAAAGTATTCTATTTAAGTGATGATCCTATTTCAATTCCACCAACCGATTCTAATAATTCCAAATATCCTGGTGTTGTGTTTTTATGTCGTCCCAGCTATCAGAATATTCAATCTGTTGCTAATCAGGTACTCGCCCATTCTAATTTGAGTTATGTACTCGCTTTGGTATCTCATAAGACTGTTTGGAGCGAGAAGCAATTGGAAGATTTGGGTGTTTTGGGTAGTTTAATAGTCACTGAATTGAATCTGGGATTAATTCCTCTTGAGGAAGATGTTCTCAGTTTAGAGAATGAAAAGAGTTTTAAACAGTTAAATTTAGATAAAGATACTACAAGTCTATTCTCAATGGGAGAAAGCTTAATGAAAATTCAAGATCGTCTGGGTTATTTTAATAGAATTATGGGCAAGGGTGAAAATGCTCAGGTAAGTTAATATATATATTATGTTTATTAATTTAATCATTTCATCTAATAAATTTGTTAGATTTTAAATAGAATTCTCACAAGACTGAGATTGGAGAGAGATTGTGAGGATTCGGATGGTCAAAATAAAGAAACTGGCTCTAATCCTGTTCAGCCATCATATCAGTTAGATACTCTCGTTTTATTAGATAGAAGTAGTGACTTAATCACACCATTACTCACACAATTGACCTATGAAGGTCTAATTGACGAAACATTTGGTATCAAAAATACACTGATCGAATTTGATCCAGATCAAGTCCCCAACCAAGCTCCAAAACCTAGAAAAATTCCATTGAATTCTCAAGATTCATTCTATTCCCATTTACGTGATCTCAATTTTTGTAACGTTGGAAATGCACTTAATAATGAAGCTAAACGACTCAGCCAAGATTATGAAGGAAGAAAGCATGCCAAAACCGTCCAAGAGATTAAGCAATTTGTCAGCAAATTGGGCACTCTCAAGTCAGATCACCTCAGTTTAAAGCTACATACTAGTTTAGCTGAAAAGATTATGCAAACAACTCAGACCGAGCTTTTCAATGGGATCTTGGAAGTTGAGCAAAATTTAGTAGGGCAACATGAAACTGGAGGACAAGTGCTAAGTGTAATCCAAGATTTGATGTGTGAGCAAGAAAATATGCTGAAGGTATTGCGACTAATCTGTCTTCAGTCTATTATTGCCAATGGTCTTAAACCCAAGGTCTACGACCAATATCAGACAGAATTTTGTCAAACTTACGGATATCATCATACTTTGACATTCCACAACCTGTCTAAAGTGGGTTTATTAGTGAGAAAATCCGATACTTCCTCTCGCGCACCAGTCCCTTATCCTTCATTATCCAAAGGATTCAAGTTAGTAGTTGATGAAGTTGATGAACGAGATCCTAGCGATATTTCTTATGTGTACTCTGGCTATGCACCACTTTCAGTCAGATTGGTACAGACCGGACTTGCTAAGAGCGATAAAATGGGTTATTTAGGAAGTCAAAATCCATTATTAAACTTAGGAATCAACCAATTATACCAACCAATATCCAAAGGCATCAACAATTTTGCCTCACACATTCCAGGTGTTACAACTAGTGCCACTAACCTTAATAAATTTATTGACAGATCTGGTAGAGCTGGCAGTTTGGATATATCTGGAAATGACCATCCATTGGGACCTGGTTGGAGTCAATTTAAAGATTTATTGGCTTTAATTCCTGGATCTACATTTGATGAAATTGTCCCCTTTAGAAATGTGAATCTGAGCAGCCAATCACATTCTGGAGTACAGTCCAATCAATTAGAAAAGGTGATCATGGTTGCATTTTTAGGAGGATGTACGTATACTGAAATTAGTAGTATCCGATTCTTGAAAAAGATGTATCCCAATTACAAGTTTATTATTATTACCAGTGAAATTATTAATGGCAGTAAATGGTTAGACCAGTTTATTGAGTTAGGGTTTATTGGATTTCAGAATCGGAATTAGTCGATTTAAATTGATTATTTAATTCTAATAAAATCGATCTTAACACTTTAAAAGGAATCTAATGATTCTAAACCCAATATTATATTAGTATTATGTTTTTATATCTTAAAAATGAAATTACATTAAACAACTAAACACTTTCATTATTAACTGAAATTTGATTAAATTTGGTATTAAATAATTTGATAAATTCCATTAAATAAAAATTTTTAATTAGACACTTTTCAATGAATTGATCTTGATTTAATTGCTTGAAAATATTATAATATTTTAATTCAATCCCTATTCCTTTCTAAATTATAAGTTTCTCTAATTTATATTACTTATATTTGTTAATACAATAGGATTTTTATGTATTTACCTATAATAATCATTTGATTTATTGAAGAATAGATATATGTTAAGTATGCTAAATTAAACATTATATAATAGTTAAATGACATTAACTATAAATAAGTTATAGTTGATTACAAAGAGTAATATTAAGTATAATTAACTTACTCTAAATACTATCATACACAACAAACATATTAAATAATTCAAAATAAATTTAATAGATTTAATAAATTTATTTATTAATAAGAACCAGTTGAATTTCAAATTATAAAATATTATTTTTGTAATAAATTTAATTAATGTTTAGGATTTTTGAACAGTTCTATAATATTTGTATTCATTATTTTGGAGATTTAAGGATTGAAGATAGTTGGATTTTTATAGGATGACCTTGTATTTGAATTAATATATTAATTAAAAAACAGTTAAAAATATTATGGGATAATGAAATTTCTATTTTTTTAAATTTCAAAAGATTAGAATTTTTGAAACTCAAAAATTATTGAATATTTTAACATCATGCCTTGGTAAATGGTTATACCAATTATTTTAAACTAACTCAAGCATTTGATATTGTGATTTAATTACCCATTTTATTTTTATTTAGAATATATATTGACAATAAATAAACACATGAAAGCTTAATTCAAAACTAAATTAAATTCGAATATTGAAAGAAATTACTATATAATAATTATTAATAAACATTAACTATGTATTCTTTGAGCTAGTATATCATCAATTAATAATATTATTTTATTATTAGATCAAAATGATATTTTTGGATAATTTATGATATCATTATTGAATATAATACGCCTTAGAGGTAATTGTATAATTTGAATAAAACAAAATTTAGTAAATCGCGATGTTAATGAACAAATTCAATATATTTTATGCCTCATATTGATATTCAATATTATTATTTTATTCTGAGTAATAATCAATTGAAAATTATCATAAATAGATATACTTCAAGCATTAATCAATTGAATCTAGCTAATTTTTATATTTTATATTTTGTTAATGTGATTTTCAAACTTTTAAATGAATAAAATTGAGTTAGATTTTCCCTCAAAATACCTAATTTGAATAATTGAGAGGAGTTAAATTTAGTTAAACTTTATTTAATAGAAAATAATCAATTGATTAATTATAATTGATTCCCATAAAATACTATGATTTCATTATTAAAGATATATTATAGTTGATGTTAATTAATGTATAAAAATTTCTTTTTTCTATTAAAAAATTCATGTATAGAAATTTTATAATTTAATATAATATAATAATGAATAATAATTCTTTTTCTTTTAATTCAAATTTATTAAATGATAACAATTCTTTACCTTCAAAATTATTGGCTCCGGTAGCTGCTCCATCTTCCCAACTTGACGAGAGAAATGTAATAGGAAATACTCGCAACTGGAAGCATAATACAGTTGGCCAAGTACATCCGTCCAGACGGTCATTTTCATTTACCTCTCCCAATATGAATCCATTCCCATCATCTCCCAGTCGATCAGAATCTAAACAATCACAACTATTTCTTCAATTTAAAGAAGTTCAAAATAGCCAGACATTAAAAGCTACAATATCAACAAAACAGATATCTCATTCAAGTTCATTCAGCTCAGCCTGGAAAACGATTAATCAGCAAATATATCAAGCCACAACACAATTGATCAGACGAGATCCCTTTATAGATACAGAGTCACAAGAGGACACTTCAGATGAAAAGCCAGTGGATTATAACCCGTTATTACGGCTAGGAACATATAAGAGAGCATTGAATATTCATCAACTCTTTTCACTCCCCAAATCTAAACGACGCACACAGCAGCCCAAATTTTGTGAAGTTTGCTCTTGCTTAGATGAGCATTGGCCATCCTCGCAACCTGAATTGTACAAAGATATCGTTCAGCTTGAAGAATTTAGCTGGGATCAAAATTTGACTCTAATATAAAATAATTCTAACTTATTAAGTGACTTAATAAATACTAACCATATCATTTTATCACCTTAAATTTTCGATATATGATTTGATACAAAAATTATAATTATTAAATAACCAATATATATATCATCAATGAAAATTTTCTAACAAAAAAATTTACCAAATATTAATTAATTATCAAATTTAAATTTTTGAAAGAAAAAAAATAATAAATTATAGGGATTTGCAATAATTTTTTAATTAATGATATCATAATGAGAATTTACTTTTTTTATTTACATTGAATACATCAATCAACTGTAACATCCGAGATAATGAAAGTGTTTAATTATTTTGCCATGTATTTTAGTTGATGATAAGAATACATTTAAAATTATGATACAAAAATTAATTCTTAAACTGATCAAATGATCATATAAAGCATTATTATTATTTCAAATGTATTTGAGAGAATTATATTTAATAAAAACATTTAAATACTTGACTATTTTTAACTATTTAAACAAAAACAACTCATAAAAATGGTATTAATAATGAAAAAAAATTGTGATAAATAATACTCTATTTAAAGTATTTTAATAATATTTTTATTTAAATTTTTAAAATTGATTCTATTATATTTGAAAAAAAATATTTATCATAAAATATATTTGATAAATTATTTTTTATAATATAATTAATAATAGAAAATTTATTATAAGATTCAAGATTTGAATATATATATATATATATATATTTAATACTTTCAAAAATTATTAAAATTGCAATAGTGAACAAAGTTATTCCACTTCAATTACAAATGTACGAAAATTTAACAATAATAATAATAATAATATATAATCATTGAGTATATAATTTTATATTTGTTTATTATTTAATTTTAATATTAATTAATTGAAGTATACATATGATTAGTGGTGGATGTTGCTACTATAAAGGGATATATATATCTTATATTCCTCAATTCAATCACCTACCACCCCCTTTGGGTCCTCCCATTAGGTTACTCGAGGATCTCTGGCTCTTCTTAAGCTGGTTAGCTTGGTTCTGTACTGCTGCCGCTGTTGGAGTGATACAGTGCTTGGGGAACACTCCCTGGCATCCTCCGCGCGTCACATTGACTCCCTGACACCAGCCATCATCATATTCGGTAATCACAGTGACTTGATCCCCTGGCTGGATCACTAATTCATCACTCAGGGTAGGAGTATAAGTCGATATGACAGTATACGAAGTATTGTTTTGACTGTTGTGATTTTGAGCGCCATTGATTTGAGTATACGAAGGTGCTGCACTAAATTGAGTCATTACAGGAGGTGGTGATTTAATACTCTTTGTAGTCGCCATGTTATGATCATCGTGACTAATATAGTGGGCAGCTTTTAGATGCTCTCGAATCCATCTCCTTCTATGCCGCTTCACCATTACATAGCCGATAACTGCAATTATTATTGCAGCTCCCAAACAGCTAAGGACAATAATAAGCACGGAATTGGAACTAGAAGATGAACGGTCTTCAGAGAGCATATTAGGATCAACTTCACCTTCTTTGGTGATATTAGCATTGTGAGTACTAGTTGTATTTGGCAGGAGATTTGGGGGTGGTTTACGGTATTCATTAGAAGTCGGCGAGAGTCCTACAAGGCAATTGATCAAAGTCCCATTGGATTGGCAGTGGTAAGTTTTCTGGTTATCTGTAGAGTAACATCCATAGTAAGTGACCGCCTTTTTCTGATTAGGCGGGGTCATTTGATGAGTTACATCACAGTCCTGCACTTGAGAGTTATTGTCTGGTAGGGTGCCTGTAAAGACGGGTAAAGTGGTCATATTACAATATCCCCACGGAGAACCATTACTAGCAGGTTTCTTCAACATGCACCAAGGCTGCCCTTCACTGTCAGCTTCTGTACATCCTTGAAAGTGGACGGATTTATATTTATAAACTGGAGAGCATTCCGTGTAAGAAACGGTTGGAGGAGTGGCAGCAAAGACAAAATTTACTAGGCTAAGCCCGATAATCACACTGAATTTTGAATTCTTCAACATATTTATAATCTAATTAATTAATCTAAATTTAACTATAATTGTACCGGACTTAATTTAAATTTAAACACAATAATTAACAGATTATTTAAATTATATAAATATTCCAAGAATTTTCTAATATAAATTAGCACGTATAAGATTATATAAGATAGACCTATATACTTGCAAACAAGGCAATATAAGATTCTGAGAAAAAAGGGAATCTTATCAAAATATACAACAAGAAAGTTCAAAGTCTGATATTTATATTACACCTCAAGAAAATAGAAACTAATCAAAATCAAACTAAGCAAAGTGCAAAAAACTAGGATCAACTAAAAAAATAATAGAAAATAAATCATTTATATACGAATAATGAACCTAAATAAATATTGAAACATTAAAAGATATTTTAAAATATTTACTGATACATGAGTTCCGAGTAATATGAATTGCAAGTCAAATTTCATTAATTCAATTCATTGGGATGATACTTGACTAAACGTTAAAGATTTGAATAAATTGCAATTTAACCCAATTCAATTAAGTGATAAAAATGAATCAAAACCACCTTTTTAATAGCCTCTAAATATTTTGTTTTAAATAGGATAAATTGGTTTATCATCTTTCAGAAATAAACATGATTCATTAAACTAATTTATTAAAAATGGTTAATTTAGCTTGCATTTATTGAGTACATTTAATATCTTTAATATATCAGCATCCAATAGACACATGTGGTTGAATTTCTTTAACTAATCATCCAATCAATCAATAAGAATTTTTAGAAAATGAACCTGAATAATACAAAAAGATTAAATTAAATTAAAGTAATTAAACTGCGTGAAAAAATATATAATACCAAGAACTATCATAAAAATAGGATATAATAACAATTATAATAATAATAATAATAATAATAATAATTCAATTCAATTGGTTATTATCATTTCCAATAAAATAATATTGAGCATAATATAAAAAAATTGTCTTTTTTCTTCAATTTTAAATACAAAATTTCCGGTTTGAAAATAGATTAAGTTTATTAATAAATATCAATAAAACGTTACATAATATTATATTTTTAATAATTTTTATAATTATTAAATCATATTTTATCAGTTTGAAATATATTATCTTTCAATCTCTTACTACTGATTTAATTAATTATCTTATGAAAATAAAACAATTAGTTAATATATGATGAACCTGAGTAAGGGATTATATTCTTTGATCTTTTAAAATTTATCAAAATTATTATTATTATTATTATTATTATTTAAAAATTAATAATAATAATAATAAAATATATAATTAATTTTAATTTTTTTTAATTTTCAGGCTGATTCAAATTACTAATAATATATGATAAAATTATTCCTTAATGATACTTTGAAAAAGGCAAATATATTAATAAATAATAATAGTAATTCAAATTAATAAATTAAATAATTTTCAATATCATTGATTTATATTTGAACATTTGCCACTATTTGAAATTCAGTTAATCAATAAAATTGAATGTTATTTTATAATATTATACGTATATATTATTTAATATATATATATAGTCTAAGTCAATTACTCAATTATTTTAAGTATAATATTATTGATATTGATATATGAATGACAAAATTAATGATGAACTTGAATTATATATGTATCAAATATATAATTATCATTTATATAAAGATACAACAATTAGTATACATCCACTCACTAATATCAATATCTTGTTATATTATATATTTTGAATCAATGATTTCATAAATTTCAATTGTTTAATTTTTTTTCCAAGTTTCATAAATGTTAAATATTTTTGGTTCTTATATATAATTATTTCTTAGTATATATCTAAAATTTTTAATATTCTATTTGGTGTCGTACTTAGAATTATTTCTAGATTTGTTACATATATATATTACAATATACAATAACTCAAATTAATAACTATATCGTTATTATTTTAAAGAAAATATAAAGAAAAGGAGTGTTCCAAGATCATATTTAAATTTAATATTATATTTCAGGCTGTTGAAATGAAATAAAAATTTTAATAACTACAATTTTACTCAATAAATCATAAACTCAGAATAAATCTGAGTGTCAGAAAGTAAAATGTATTTGGTTTTCAAACAATAGTTTATCAAATGGGAAAAATAGTAAAAAAAGCCTGGTATTATACTTTCCAAGCGAAGTCAATGAGAATAATACCAGATACTTTGAATATTAATAAAAAAATGAATTTAATTTGTATTTACAAATTTCGATAAATCAAATTATTCGAATCTTTATTTTTTTTATATTTACAGTGAATAAAAATAACTTGAATGGATATTAAATTATATTTGAACTACGATCAAATTTGTTAGTAATTAATCAAAGTAGCATATTCTGTTTCTTTTAAAACTATAAATCTATTAAATTTAGTTTTGCCAAGATCATAGATTTAATAATTGAGATATATCATTAAAATAGACCAAAATTAATTAATTGAATATTTATATTTAAATACATCATAATAATTCTATCATTCTTAATATAATAGAAATCTAATAATTGAATTGATAATATTGTTGACTAGTTAATAATTTCTCATAATTCATTTGATAGATTTTTGCTGTAACTAAAAATCATAAACCATTTATAATTTAATTATATATTTACTATGGTCAAAAGTATTAAGTTTTTAATCAAAATACACTTGTAAACTATCAATAGTAAGTATAAACTTTAAAAATATTTGAAAATATAAATAATTGTAATAAATTATTATATTTAATATTATATGTATATAAATTAACATACGAAATATTACTAGTATCTCTCAAAATCTAAAAATGCTATTTAGCATTGATATTAACAAAATTAATATAAATATATATAATTTATATAATAATTTTAGCTTTGATGGAAATTAATGCACGTAAATATCAAAATCAGCTATAATTAATAAATTGAAATGAATTATATGGTAATTTAAATAAATAGTTTAATATTATTAAAATAAGCAATAACTAATATACTTAATTATCCAATTAGTATTCATTTAAACAATCCAGTAATTACAACTAATATCTAGTTATTATTTTACTCTTATACATTTCACTTCAATTTTAATGCAATACAATTACATTCAAAGATATATAATTTCACTTCAAAAAAATTAATAATTTATCAAATTCAAAAAATTATGTAATAAATTAAATATTTAAACTTGTTAATTGAAATAGCTAATCTTATTAAATATATATTGGAACTTGTATAATCTTACCTTAACTCTATTAAAATTAATAAATTTTAAATTTGAATGAAAATTCTTAATCATAAATAATTAGCAAGTTGAGTATATATATCCATATTGCATCTTGTGCAATAAACCTTATTTATAGTAAAAATTTACAACATTTATTTTTTAATACATGATATTTTACATAATAATTATATATTATGCATTTTATGAGATATATATGCTAATATTATGACAATCTTTAAATTTATATTTTTAATAATAATAATAATAAATATATCAAAATTAAAATTAATAAAATACAAATTCAAGTATTGAAACTATAAGTATCAATACAATTATTAAATCCAAGTTAAAATAATAAATTTTATATAAAACTAAAATATACACTTCAATATTATTATTTAATATTTATAATAATAATAATAAATATTTTTCATTAATAAATTTATAATAATATTCATAAAAAACTGGAATTAGTCTGAAATCAAAAAAAAATTTAAATTCAAATTATTGAATTTATTAATCCAGTTGTTAAAGTATTTTTAAAATATTTACAATTTTTTTACTAATTATATAAATGCTCTCTTTATCCTAATTTAGATAAATAATGTATTAAGCTAAAATAGTTCGATTATTTAATATGAGCATATACTTTGGAATTATATTTTGAATCATTCTTTTATCTCTATTATATAAAATTATAATTAATTAAAATAAAAATCGTTAAGTATATTAATTATTTAAAAATAAAATAAATTATAACTACTAATATTTAATATTTTTAATTATTAATAAATTTGTTTTTTAAATAGAGAATTTTCCCAAAAATTTAATATTTTCAATTAACACATGATTTAATTATTAAGAATTAAATATATTCATTAATTTAACAGATTTTCTTTTGTCTTTTTTAATCTTAAAAAAATTGGAATAATATTCATAAAAAATGGCTGCAAATAGTTTAGCATCTGTAATTATTGGAGGTGGTGTTGTTGCTGCTTCTGCCGCTTTTTATTATCTTTTAAACTCTAAAAAATCTAAATCAGGTATTTTTAATATAAATTGTGATCATAAATTGGTATTAATACAAATTGTTTAGATGCCGTTTTGAGTACTACCGAATTCAGAAAATTCCCTCTTATTGAAAAGAAAATTTTAAGTCATAACTCTGCTAGGTAATATTAATTGATAATTGTTCGATGAAGATTTTTGATTAATTATTAGATATCGTTTTGCTTTACCTAACAAGGATGACGTTTTGGGATTACCTACTGGTCAAGTAAGTAAAAATACTATATATATATATATATATATAATATTTATTCAGATCAATTTATGTCGAATTGTTAGCATATTTCTATTATGATTGAAGTTGATGAAAAACAAGTCCTCAGAAGCTACACTCCCACTTCTTCTGATCAAGATAAAGGTTATTTCGAACTCGTTATTAAAGTAAATTAAATGAAAAGTTTGTAAATTTAAAACTAATTTAGTCAAATCCTAGACCTATCCTACTGGTGTCCTTTCCAAGCATATTGATTCCTTGAGTATTGGTGATACTATTAGTGTTCGTGGACCTAAGGGTGCCTTCAAATACACTCCCAACATGGTCAAAGAATTCGGTATGATCGCTGGTGGTACTGGTATTACCCCTATGTTCCAAGTGATCAAGGCTATTTTGTCCAATCCCGCTGACAAGACCCAAATCAAATTGATTTACGCTAATGTCAGTGAAGACGACATTTTATTGAAAGAAGAATTAGATCAATTGGTTAAGGAACATCCTGATCAACTTTCTATTTACTATGTTTTGAACAATCCTCCCGCTGAATGGAATGGTGGTGTTGGCTTCGTTACCAAGGAAATGATTGAAGAAAGATTCATGAAACCTAGTAGCGATGTTAAAGTCTTACTCTGTGGACCTCCTCCTATGATCAAGGCTATGAGCCAATATTGTGAAGAATTAAACTATGACAAACCTAGAGCTCTCTCCAAGATGGAAGATATGGTCTTCAAATTTTAAGTTATATAATGAATTATTTTCATATCAATTAAATACATTCAATACACTCATTATTCAGAATCGATTATTATCTTTATTTGTACATATTTTTATCTTATATTTTAAATAACATATTTGAACAATAAGCCCTTATATAAACATTTATAACGGCTTTTTCCAACTATTTACTCAGGATGAAAGTAGGAATGGATTTGTTCACAACCAAATTCCAAAAACTCTGAGTCTAATATAATTTTGATATTGAATAAATTGTTCAATACTTATGATAAATGTAGATTTTATTGATAATAAATATTACCAATGTAGATATATATGATATCATTCATTATATGCAAATTAAACAGATAAAACATCAATTTAGAGAGGGTTTATCGAAATTTTATAAAAAATAGATTATTTGGATCCTCGAATATCTTGTAATCTTACAGTAACAGCATTTTTATGAGCTTGGAGGCCTTCGGTATGCGCTAAAATTTCGACACAGTCGCCGATTGCATCAAGACCTTCTTTGGTTAACTGTTGTGAAGTGATGTACTTCAAGAATGAGTCAACGTTGACTCCAGAATACATTTTAGCATAACCATAGGTGGGGAGTGTGTGGTTGGTTCCAGATGCATAGTCACCACAGCTTTCGGGGGAGTAATGGCCTAAAAAGACAGAACCAGCGTTGTTAATACTGGGAATTAAAGTTTCTGATTTATCAGTCTGAATAATCAAGTGTTCTGGAGCATAGTCATTAGAGAATTGAATAGCTTCTTCTATCGTATCGACTCTTAATAACACACTCTTGGGAATGCTCTGACGAACAATATCGACACGTGGAAGGACTGAAGCTTGTTTATGCAATTCATCTTCAATGGCGGCTACAGATTCGTCATCGAGATCAACAGTAACCAAAACGACCTGACTGTCAGGTCCGTGCTCAGCTTGACTTAATAGATCAGATGCAACATACTTGGGGTTGGCAGTTGAATCAGCAATGACTAAAAGTTCGGAGGGACCAGCGGGCATATCGATTGAAACCATGGCAGTGGGATCATTCTGAACGATCATCTTGGCACAAGTAACATATTGGTTTCCAGGTCCGCAAATCTTATCTACCTTAGGAATCGTTTGGGTTCCGTAAGCCATGGCAGCAACAGCTTGAGCACCACCAGCCATAACGATCATAGAAGCACCAATTTTGTGAGCGACATATACAACTTCAGGAGCAATGGTACCATCGCTACGAGGTGGTGTACATACCAAAATTTCTTCACAACCAGCAACCATCGCAGGAATGCCTAACATGTAAGTTGAACTAGGTAAAATAGCACTTCCTCCCGGAACATATAACCCAACTTTTTGAATAGGGCGTGGAAAGCGAGTGCATTTAACACCTGGCATAGTTTCAACTTCGAGAGTCTTGTCAGAATACTGAGCTTGGTGGAATTTAAGTACGTTGTCAAAGGCTAAATCAATGGATTTCTTGACTTCATCAGGGATGTTCATGGTTTCTGGGGGGAAGGGAGCTGGTAAGTGAGTTGATTCTAATTTAACGCGATCGAATTTAGCAGTAAAATCTAATAAAGCTGCATCTCCGTGAATTCGAACTTCGTGCAAGATAGGTTCAACTCGTGCTTGGATTTCTTTGGATTGCAAAATAGGCCGATTTAATAAGCTTGATCTTTCGTTGGCAGAAATCTCATTCAAAAAGTAAGATTGCATTTGAATCCTAGGTTCTGATGCAGAAGCAGCATCATTCTTGGAATCTGAGATGTTTTGTGGATTTGAAACTGGTTGGTTAATTGAATCGATATGGGGATTGGATGAGGAAGATGGTGAAAGCTGTTGCTGAAGTTTTGAGTTTTGAATAGCCGATATTTTTTGAAGTTCTAAGTTCTTAGACCATTTTGGTTTTGCATTACCAGCCCTGCGTGAGACTTGAAGAGAGCGACGATCTAAGTGAGCTTCGACGTCAGATAAACTGGCACCTAAACTAGCGCATTTGACGAGTGCAAAATAAATGAGATCAGCAGCCTCCCAAGCAGCTTCTTGAGCTGTTTTTGCCTCACAAAGTTCTTCGGCTTCTTCCATTAGCTTGGAGTTTAATAATTCGTGGTCATTAAATAATCTGTGAGTATATGAACCTTCTGGGGCTTCCAACTTGCGTTTTTTAATAGTACGATTAAGAGCAGAAATCCCTCTAGAGGGTCCGAAACAAGTCCAAGTATTCAAGTGACAAAAACCTTCGCGATGCTGGGCAACACGGAATTTCAATACGTCACGATCACAATCGGTATTAACTTGGAGCAAATCCTGGGTTGCGCCTGAAGATTGACCTTTGTGCCAAAGACCTCTCTTTCTTGATTGATATACACCTTGTCTAAGTTTCAAACTCTCTTTAATGCTCTCGGCAGAAGAGTAGACTAATCCCAACAATTGGTCCTGTTCATCGACAACACATGTTGTGTAGAGCTGATCTTCGCGGTCAGTGACCAATCCAGCGACGATCGCATCGCCAAGGTTAATCTTTGTAGCATCATTTTCAGCCAAGGTCAAATTAGACTTTTCAATAACTGGAAAAACGCCAAATTGAAGCAACTCTTTAATATCATTGATATTGCTCTTAATTGACAAGTACCAAGCACCTGAATAAACCTTGCATTGAGAGGAATTTAACCTAGTTGCAAATTCGGTTCTCTCTTGTACTTTTTGAGAATTTTCTCCATAAAAGCCAAGCCAGCTAAAGATTTGGACTAAGGTAGGTATATTTGAAATGAAGGTGTCCTTACAAGTATCTAAGTCGATGTAACACCCAACCCTATCGGATGGAAATTCGGTCGCATTATTTAAGCAGTCCTGTAAGAGGTTGGGCTGGGAACATTGGTAAATAACTTTTCTCACTCCGAGGTCCAAGAGAGTCACTGTTTGATCCAAAAAATGGGGAGACAATAGAACAGTTAAAGAAGTTTGGGATGCGGCGACTTCTTTAAGATATTGTTGAAGTAATTCTAACTCGTGGTCTAAGGTACAAGAGATGATCACTTGGGGCAAAATGAGTAAAGAATTTGTTAGCTCATCCGGAGACAAATAATCTTCAGTACTAATAATTGGAACAATCATTATTTGTTTTTACTCAATAATAATAATAATAATAATAAATTGTTTTATAAAATACTGGGAGTGAAAGATGTTTAGTGTCTAAAAATTGATGATAGAAATCTATTGAATTTCTTAATCTGGAGCTAATTATGACATCAGTCTCTTTTAAGGGCAATGTTTTTAATCAAATGTGATTTTATCCATATTGGGGTTCAATCACCAAATTAGTCAATACATATAATTTCATTCTTAAATTGGTGCGAATGACATTCGATACATAATGACTCAACTATTTGTATGTTAATGTGTAACCTTAAGATCATATTTGTATCGATTGATGATTCTATTCACATCGCTAAACCATATAATATTAGCCGTAAGCTTAATAAAATTCAATATTGTAAAGTATCAACAATGGAGCAGTGAAGATTTATATTGTGTATTTGATAAATATACTTAAATTGATAATCTTACAAGCTATACTTCCAATATATCATTATAGTAATTTTTTAGGATTAAGACTTTATTCTTTTGAACTTGGCACATTTCTGAAGTTCAGTCTATCTAAATAATAAATCACTGATTGTATTATTTTAAATATATATTATAACCTTATTTTAACAAATAAAAACAATTCTATTTAAGCTATGGTTAAAATTTTTTTTTCAAATCTTGATCATATACTAACTGATCACCAGAAAAGGCTATCGAATGATTTATATATTCCAATTATTTCATATCACAATATTAACATCAATTTTATATGACATCATTGAAATATCAATATGATTTTAAGATGGGAGATATATCAAATTCCTTTTGATCAATAACATATAGAGGCATTTCAAGGTATATTTTTTCAAAGGCTCAGCTTAATAATTCAAAATAATACTCAAAAAATTATCTAAAAAACTAATTATTTTTATTATTATAAATCAACATTAAAATAATTCGATTCATAAAGTATCAATTGAATAGTGGATAAAAAATCAGCATATTTCTAGAAAATTTGGGTATGGTTCTCTATTTTCTTAATTAGATCTAAGTATTACATAATATTCTAAATATCGGGCTTAAGGATTAGATATTATAAAATCCTTTAATTATATTTGTTTAATACATTCTTTTATGCTCCAATATTAAATCAATAAAAATGAAATTTCAAAACATCTTCACCAATATATAAATAAATTGGTCTAAATATAAAGTAAAATTGGCCACATCTCTTTTCAATTGTAAAGCATATACTTTATCAATTTATAATATTTTAATTACTAAAATAGCTTTTATTTATCCGATAGTATTGTTGATTTATTTAAATAAGCCAATTTTGAATGAGGGTCAAAATAGATCTCTAATTTAGAAGAATGATCAAATTTCCCAAATGGAGTTGTACACCTATTTTGAATTCTAGATACATGATATTGAATCAAAATCCTTGGTTATAAAACCATTATTGAGGTGGCCAGTCAATATTTAACCAGAGCAACAATAATTCTTAATATCATCATATATCCTATACTTAATTTTAAATTAGTGTAATTAATTTTAATATTGAAAAATAAGTATTATTGGTAAATTAAAATATTATTATAGATTTTAAAAAATAAGATTTTTGGGATTGAAAATAAATAAATATTTTACAAAAATAAACACATATTATAAAATCAATACTCTTTATTATTAATACCTTTTTATTATGTTTTTAATTAGCTTCTAACACTTAAAAAATAACTTTTTTTATTAGATTAAAATTTAAAAATAAAGGTTTTTTTTCAAGTTAATTTTTTGATTAATTTAAGAATTTATAATTATTTAAGTTATAATCTAATGAATATATTCAATATGATAGCTTTTTTTAATTATTTTTCATTAGAAAACTTTTTATAACTTTAATTTAATATATTACTTAACTATTATATACAATAATAAATAATTTTGAATTATATTAAACATTAATTAAATATAATATTATAAAAATATTATATAAAATTTAATTTTAATTAATTTTAAAAACTAAATAAAAATAATATAAGGTATTAAAATTTAATATAACAAATAATGATGACTTATAAATATTCTGTTTATTTATTAAAATTTATCAAATCATTATTTTAACTCAATATATTGGTATATAATTTAATAAAGAATGATATAAAATGATTTATAATTAATAAATTATATTAATTTTAATTATTTTTTTATTAAAATATTTTGATTTTAAAATTTATATTTAAATTTAATCATATTTAAATTAAATAGTGATTATTAAAAGGTTTTTATTTTTGTATTTTCAAAACTTAACTATAAGCCTTTTAAAATCATCTAAAACTTATAAATAGCTTATAAAGATAGTGTTTTATTTAAAACTATCATATATCACTAGATTTGTGATTTTAAAGATAAAAGGGACATTATTTAAAATTTGTTAAAATCTAAAAAATTAATTTCTATTGTTAATTTTTCACTTATTAATAGAGTAAAAATATATATTAAGAAATATTTTTTTATTTTAGTTAGAGAATTATTAAAGTAATTTAATATTAATTATATAAATATATTATATATACTTAAGTTTAAACTTAGATTAATTAATAAAAATATAAAATAAATACCTTATAATTTAACAAAAGCTTAAAAAAATTAAAATAACTATAATTAAATTAAACTTATTAAGATATAACTAAAAACAAAAATTTTTACAATATATACTTATAATTAATAAATCTTAATTTTTTTTATATAATCTTTTATTTAAAAATAAAACAAATTATTATGTTAAATTAATCTCCTTTATAAATTCTAATAAATAAACACTTTAAATATAAATGAATGTTAATTATTGTAATAAATTATAATGATATATAGTTTTTTTATTTAATACCTCAAGGAAAATTAATTAATAGTAAATTATATATTAATTTTTTAAATAAAATAATTTTTAAATAATGTTCTTAATATAAATTAAAGATACTTATTATTTCACATAATAATTATAAATATATAAAATTAAAGCTATAAAAGATTTTATATATAAAAAAACTAGAGAGAGTTATTATATCTAGTATATTTACTTGATTATAACTTATATGATTATAATTTTTTTAAACAATTAAAAAATCAGCTTACAAGAAAAAAATTCTTACAAACAAATTAAATTGGTTTATAAAACATCAAATTTGAGTTTTTAATAAAAAAACTGTTTTTTAGATATTAAAAGCTCACCAAAAGTATAAAAAAAAGTTATTGATAATAAAAGAAGCTATTAATTTTATATATTTTAAATTAATTTATATATTTAATTTTAATTTTAAATTTGTGCCATTAGTTAATTTTTATACTAATAATTAAAAAAATTATAATTAAAATTAGCTAGTGAAATTTTAATAGGTTTTAAATAGTTTGTTTTTAAGTTAAAAGTAATTTATTTAATAATAAATAGTTGATTTATATTAAACATTATTTTTATAAGCTGTATATAAATTTTATATTATTTTAAAAAGCTTATGGTTAAGTTTTACTAATGCTAAAATAAAAAACTTTTGATGATGACTTTTTAATTTAAGTATAATTAAATTAAATAATAAATTTTCAAAAGTTAATCTTCTAATAAAATAGCATTTTATATCTATATAAAGTTTAAAATTAAATATTTTCTTATTTATTCTGTATATAATTTTTTTAAAATTAATTATATTTTTGAAAAATTAGAAATTAAAAATTTTCTCATTCCTTCAATTCTAAAGTAATATTTTAATTTAATGAAAATATACTGAGATTATTTTATTGATATTTTAAGTTACAATATACTATAGAAATATAAACATTTGATTGGATAGAAATATTGATATTTAAATAAAATTTTTTAATATAGTTCAATTCAAAATAAAATTAAAATATTTAATAAAATACAAAGGTATAAAATCAGATTTCAAAAATATCATCATGTCTAAAATAACCTAATATTAAATGGATTAATAAAGTTAAATAGTATATTTTGTCTTTGAACAATAAATAGCATTGAATGAAATAAATGTGAATATTAATATTTGGTTTTAATGACATATTCTAAATATATGAAATTGAATATAAAAATGGTACAAATTATAACAAAATAAACACAAATCAAAAAGATTAAAATCAAAATTGATTATTTAATTAAACATGAATAATAATATATATAATCATTAATTTAATAGGGCAAAGTTAACATTTTAGTAAGATTACAGGGTAAAGAATATAACATACAAAAATTAGTATAGAACAAATAGGGAGAGGAAGGTATAAAGTATTTTTAGATCTGGAAAGGGGATAGGAGAGTTATGGTTCTAAACCATTTTGTGGCAGTGTAATAGTTACATAGTGATTGAATATGGACTTTGGATTTGAGAGGGCATTGCCCTGATAGGACATGATAAAATAATAACAAATACATTGATGAAATAAAGATAAAATTAAGATGTCAACACTAACCTGGTTGGGTGGGAATGAAATGTCGATAAATTAAATAAGTACAAGTTAAAATAAAATTACTGAGAAAGGGTAGTAGAACGGTACTTTTCATCATACATCTTGGACAAAGAATCGAAAGCTTGGGGAGGACTGCCGCTGTTGGAGTAGAGAGATTCATGGCCATGACCAGTGTTGTTGAGCTCCTTTTGAATACGGGTCTGAATACGTTTACCATAGGTTGATGTGCGAACTTGAGGCAGAAGAGGTTTGATGATCTCGATGAGTTGGGTGCGTTGTTCTGGAAGAGCATAGTCCAATGAAGTTTGGACTACATAATTAGCATACGAGTCACGCATTAACTCAACAAGTTTGTCCTTGTTCATGATCTCTTGAATTAAAACAGAGCGAATTTCGGGCTCAGCTACGCGAATGCATTTTTCAATGACATTTGAGCTGAATTTTTGCATAGATAAGCTGCAGACATGTCCAAAAAAGTGTCTAATTAACTGAGAAGAGTAACTTTCTATACCGAGGTCTAAAACATATTGTACAACATAATTACCGAATGGATCTTGAACTAACTCGAGTCCATTACGGTTAATCTCAGCGACGAGCTGATCTTTTTGTTGACTAGATGCGTGATCAATACATCTTTGTAAAACACAACATCCGTGACGATGGGTAGCTACAACGATACAGTCTTTGCAAACTGAGTCATAAATGAATTGGTTATCTTCGGGACGAAGTCGATTGAGGCACTTTTGAATAACGTGATTACCATTTAAATCCTTGATTAAGGTGACAACATTTCCACCAATGGCATTGGTGACCAGCTTGACTTGCTCATCAGATGAAAGGAACTCAATCATCTTTTGAACGGCACGAGTGCCATGCATATTCAAGGAAATTTTAATTAAATCGCTAGACACTTGAGCAACCAACTTGTAACGCTGAGCATCGGAACAATGCTCTAAAAGTTTTTGACACAAATAATTACCAAAGGGATCAGTCATCAATTCGACAAAATGATCTAGAACTTCGGAGTAAACTTGGTCAATAAACTTGGAATTAGGATCCTCTAAGCGTTTTTGGATATAACGGCAACCATGTTGATCTTTACAGAGAGGGTAAATTTCGCCTACTAGATCTTCATTACCGCGAGTAAAACGGGCTTCAATTTGGCTAGTTTTGCTTTCAATATCGTTGATACGTCTATTAGCTTTGGAAGAGTTATTGTTAGTATTATTGATATTGGTAGAGTTAGTGCTACTATGATTAGTGTTATGACCATGAGAGTTATTGTTTCTGCTTGCGGAGGAACCATGTTGACCATGATTCTGCTGATTAGATACTCTTGATTGAGAACCTAAAGAGTGAGAAAGGTTCACAGGCTTAGAATTAGGTGGAGATGTGGAATGAATATAAATACAACGGTCCCCTTTAGCACAATGTCCACTCAAATAATATCTACAAATCCCAGTAGGGACAGATTCAGTATCTTTGGCTTGTGATTGGCGATGTGGTTCATCAGCTCGGGTATTTTGATGGAAATGACTTGCATTTGATTTGGGGGCGATCATGGAAAATGCACGATTACCAAGTCCAGGTCGCTCGGATGGTAAAGAAGGTGGACTATTATTCAAGTTATATCTATGGTGGAATGATGTGGATTTCTGATGACCAGTCAAAGGATTCATACCTTGTAAAGAGAGGGCAGAAGTAAGCTGAGAAGTAACATTGGGAGAATGATCGTAATGATGATTGAAAGATGCCAAATCTAAAGCTGCTGAAGAAGCAGAAAGAGTACCAGGAAGATCATCTCTCTTGACCAGAATAGGGAATTTTCCATCCTCACAAGTTTGTTGAAGGAACCGACGAACATAGGAAGAGGCCTTACCTTCATCAGCAGGTAAGTCGGAGTCATTGTCGTCATCAAACAAGCTTGAATTAAAATGAGGCGGCATAGAAGGGCTCGAAGATAAATGATATTGAGAGCTTCTACCATTGAAGTGGTCTTTTTGTTTAGTGTAATTTTCTATATTTTGCCAAAGATCGGCAAATTCATTAGAATTACGTCTAGATACAGGCACTGATCTCGCAGCTATTCCATTTATATCACTAGTGGGAGAGGATACCAAAGGTTGATTTGGATAATGTTGAGTAGGTTGATTACTTGGCCTGCCAAAAGGTTTGAGTGGTGGGTTATTGATCGGAGAAGTGAGTGGATTAAACATTGACGGGAATTGGTCCGAAAATACAGCACTCTGAGAACGAATAGGAGAGATGAACCCAGGTCTTGATGGGACACCAGCTGATTCGCCAAAATGGAACCCACCATTTATAGAATTAGGCGATAAAGGATGATCATACAATTTATTAACATTTTCGGTTAATTTCTCAGTCTAATAAGGTAAATTTACGTTAAAATATTATTCAAATAGAAGACATACCATATACTTACCCTAAGTGATAAACTTGGAGCACCATAAGTATGGGTCTAAATCAAATTTGTTAGAATAAACCTAGTAAATTAGGTAAATAAAGAATCTTACTTGAATTTTGGTATCAATTAAAGAAACACGTCTTGGAGGATTGAAGGGAGGCTTAGAGATAGGTGTGTTTCCATTTAAAACCCTTTCAGAAGGTATTTGAGAAGGATAGTTTGAGCTATAATATTTAGTCTCGTGAGAGGGCGGGCGAGAATATAAGGGAATCATCACTGACAATCAGCGCAGTGCAGTTTATTAATCAATACAAAATTAAATAATACAAATATTTAGAATTACAAATATATAATAAATACAAAGCAACAACCCTCAAAAGAGAATTAAGTTGAACAGATTTATGAATAAAATTCAGATGAAAAAATACAAGAAAAGATTGAAGGAGCAAGGTATCAGCTATGCAATTGTGAACTGAATTGGCTATATAAATGTGCTATTGATGAAACTTCACAAATTTACTTAATGAACGGTAAAATTTTGGGAGATAATCCAATGCAATTGGAATAGTGATTATTAATATGGCAATCACAGGATTGGTGAGAAAAACAAAATAGGAGGAGATTGGGAAGGCAAAGGTGTTTTAATTGAGAGTGGATGAGATTGAGAGCTTTCAAATGCAGTTGTAAATTGTAGCTGTAGCTTAAAAAAGTGTTGAGTTGAAATTGGACAGACCAGTTTAAAGCCATCATATAGGCTACAATATTTGCACATGTTGATTGAAATATATTCTTTTTGATTCAATTCTCTTTCTAATACAGATTCCGCTGAAAGAGGTTTGATAGGGGATAAGATTAGGTTAATTGAATTTATCCAATGATATCATCAAAATTTAATGAATGTCCAATCAGATCAGATATCATTGGTTCCACTCCTGGTTAGAAAAACCTAGACGTTCAAAAGTGTCATGATCAATATGAAACCTAAATTAAAAATGAAATCATTTCAAAAATAAAGTTCCATTTATTTCCTTTTTAGTTCTTTTGGTCCTAAAATCAATTTCTTAATCATTTTCATCAAATTAAATTAAAAAATATTAATCACATATTCAAATCAGATACTTAATACAAATATTCTTCATCCAGTCAAATGAATTCAATTTATTTATTTTTTTATCTCGTGTTCAGAAAATAAGTGAAAAACGCCTTTCAATCTCACACCAATCCCTAAGTCGCACCAATTTTACAAAAATAGATACAAAGTAATGGTTTAAGACTTAACAGAATCCTAGATATTTCGAATCAGATTTTCTAATAAATATCAGCATAGGTATCAGCCTTACAATAACGCTATAAGTAATGGATTTAAAGTAGAATAAAACATAAATTCAGATTAATTGAATTGTATACAATGCGTAAATTAAGTTTAATCAGCCCATTAATAACAAATCAAAATATATTTTCACTTAAAATCCTTTTGTCCAATCATTGTGGTTATTCAAAAAGCTCTCTAGTTAATTCATCAATTTTGAAAGGTGGTTAAATAGTACTTTGAATATCTCTTATAGCCAAAGCTTATCTAGGTAAATTCAAATGATTTCCCTTTAGCCAAGTTGCAAAAAATTTATAGTGGCGATTAGAAAAATGAATTTTATAATAGCTTGAAATATTAGGTTATCCAATCTGATATATTGTATATATTATATATGATTTATGTTCTTGAAGCATCTGAGTTATTGTAATTTTGGCTAAAAACACCCTGGTTTCGGGCTACAAAATAATCACAAAAATCGATTTTTTGTTAAATAAATAAGATGAGTATGTTGATCTTAGCCTATAATTTAAATCACCCCGGCTAGAATATAGGCTTTTTCGGTACAAAAAATTATTTTGAAAGTAAAAAATTCGTGGTTCAATTCATGCCTGAATTCAGAATTACACAATCATAATTTTAAGTGAATTATAAGTGAATAAATTATGAAATGTTTCAAATTTTTTAAAAAAAATTAAGCATCTCTGTAGTTGACATTTTGTGATCAGATAAATTTTTCGAATATATTAATTTTTTTTATATATTCTAAATTGTAATAACTTAGACTAAAATACCATTCATGAAATATGGTGCACTCTTACAAATTGAAGACACTAGTTCGATTTATTCACAAAAATTTCTAAAATTCATGCAAGGTTAGGGTCACGGATTAAGAATGGTTACAAGCAAAATACTGAAATAACATCAATGAAACTAATACTAATTAAAAGACGAAGGAGTAGAAAAATTAGAATTGTGTAATGTAGTAATTTAAAACAAACGTCAAAAAGTTATGATGGTTCAAGCTTGAAGGAAATTGATATTATCACAAAAGATATGATTTTCCTACTCAACTTTTCGAAATACTATTCTTCATTCCAGAGTAAACCGGGATAAATTTATATATTATATACTGTTCAATAGGTTTCATTTTAGGAAATAAGCAGATTATTAATGATGTATATCATACATCAATAACCAATGATGAACAACATTTTAAATATATAATAAATAATATTTCTGAGTTATTAAGCTTTTATTACAGTATATAACTTTAGTTTTATCCATTCTGTTAAATGCCACAAACTAATTTGATTCATCTCTGGGATTAAATTCATAAATCAAGAATTATATCCTTCTTCAAAGCTATTGACATATTACCAATACAAATTCTTTTCATGCAGTTGATATCATTTCTTATATTTATTTCAAGCAATGAAATTTATACGAAATTTTTAAATCACAAGTAAAAGATAAGATTTTATTAAAATATATCATTAAGTCTAACCAATATGACAAAATGGAATATTCAATTAATAATAGTGTTGAATTTTAGTCAAGATTCAGATACATCACTTTGTCATGTTATGAATTGAAGTCAAGATATAATAATATTTTAGCTAAATAATAATTATTGTTATTTTTAATCATAATGTAACAAAAATCCATACACAGTTGTTGAATTATTTAATAGAATACAGTTGATTAAATTACAGGTAGTATAACATATATTCAATTTTTGATTATTTATCTTTTAAAAAATTCTGGCTGAATGTCTCATACACATTGTTTGAAGAAAATTACTACTTATGATTTGTAAAACTGATTATTTGAATTATATATATTAGATATTCCAATAATTTTACATAGCACAATCACAAATATTTAGATCTTAATATAGATATAGTACAAAAAATTTAGAAGTATAAATAAATGTGACACTCATAAATAAGCAGATAATTGATAAAAATAACACGGTAATTCTCAAACATTATTAAATACTATCATTTTCCGTTAATTTAGCTGTGATTTATATTTTATTTGTAGTATAATACTTGATAGCCATTTTAAATTAAAATTTATAAGAATAATTAACAATATTGATAAAATTGAGTATAAAATTAAAATTAACTTATTTAATAATATTCAATACAAGCATTATCCAATGTTATTAACATTACATATCATTATAAACAAAAAAACTCAGAAAAAAAATATAACCATATTTATTCAGATGTATACCATGTTAAAATTTCAAATTAAAAAATTGGTATATGTTCAAATATTTCAATAGTTGAGCCGAATATAAGTGAAAATCCCATAATAAAAATTTAAATTTTATGAAAAATTAAATTGTAGTAGTGAACTAATTAAAAGAAAAATAAATTTAAATAACGTATTAGAAAAATAAAAAATATCAATGATTATAAAATATTGCATCAAAAATAACATATTAAAAAGTCTAATAAATAAAAACCTTAGACAATTTTATTGTAAATCTTTTCAATTTCAAGATATTAAATTAGGTAATGTTATTCAAGATAAAATTAGTGTTGAGAATGAAATTGAGATAGAGGGTGAGGAGGATGATAAAGTTAAACTTAGAGATATTTATTATAAATTTAGATCTAAGGTAAATTATTTGATATATGCATATATATTTGAGAATGATGATTAAATATAATATTTAGGGTGGAAATTTTGTTGATCATAAAATTATCAGGGCAAGTGGAGGAAAAGGTGGCGATGGTGTAGTAAGTTTTGGACGTGATCCCTATCATCCCAAAGGTCCCCCAGATGGTGGCAACGGTGGTCCCGGTGGGAATGTCATTATTAAGGCGGATCCCAACGAGAATTCCCTATCGTTTTTGCAGTATAGATGTAATGCCAAAAATGGTAACAACGGTAAAGGAAAGTTTCAACACGGTAGAAGGGGAAAGGATTTGATTATTAAAGTTCCTTTGGGTACCGTGGTGAGAGAAATAGACCCTCCACAATCTAAGAACCAAGATGATGAAATTTTTGAAGAAGACGCTATTATTAGTGATTTAACCTATGATCTTGATAAAAATTATTCCAAATACTTCCGTCTCTATCCAGGATCAAGAGATCCAATGGTCGAATTTCCTGAGCCTAGAGCCGTGAAACTTGCTAGACTTCCCAAGCCTCCTAAAATCGAATTGGATTTAAGCACACCCTATGAAGAAGTTACAATTGTCAAAGGAGGGCTTGGAGGCTATGGTAATCCTCATTTCGGATCAACAATCAACAGATCGCCTGTAATTGCAGAGCGAGGTTTGGAAGGTGAAGTTAAGTATCTTGAGCTCGAACTCAAAACTATTGCTGATGCTGGATTAGTTGGATTACCCAATGCTGGTAAATCCACTTTCCTGTCTGCAGTATCAAACGCCCATCCTGCCATTGCCCCTTACCCCTTTACAACCATTAATCCTTACTTAGGTACCATTGACTATTCTGACTTGTACCAAGTAACCATTGCCGATATTCCAGGTTTAATTAAAGGTGCCCACAAAAATTTGGGTCTAGGTCATTCCTTCTTAAGGCATGTCGAACGTAGCAAAGTCTTAGTTTATGTGATCGACATTTCCAAGGAAGAGCCTTGGAACGACCTTTACACCCTCCAAGAAGAGCTTGAGCTTTACCAAACCAACCTTAGCAATCGTCCCTCTTTGATTATTGGTAACAAAGCCGATGTTCCCGAAGTCACCAAACCCAATATGATGGAATTTCTAAAGAAAACAGATATTCCTATTATCCCAGTGTCAGCCAAATACAAAAAGAATATCCTTAAAGCGACTACTAAGTTAAGAGAATTGGTCGAACAGCACTCCAATTGATTGTTAAAATAATTTTATGTCTCTATTTGTAATTAATTTAGATATCTATTTAAAACAAATATATATGTTATCAAACTTTATGACTTATTACTTATTTCCTATCTTGTATTCTATAATTTTATAGATTTATAATTATTGTAATTTGTTGGTCATTATATTGAAAATTTAGATATACTATATATGATCAATTTAACAGCATTATAATTTAATAAAGCTTTTTGATTATATATACCCTTTAATAGTTCTATCTAATTTAATAAATTAAAATTTACCATAATCATTTATTGTATTCACTATCTATCAATACTTAGAATAATTTAATATATATTCATATATATTCATCTTGATATAAATACTGTGACTCAATTTTGATTTATTCAAAAAGATTATTTATAAAATAAATCAATATCAAAATTTTTTTGATATAATTTTAATTTAATTTATTTTTTTTAATGAATCTATATTTTGTTGTCAATTCATTAAAATTTGATTATTCTCTATTGTTATTATAACCTTATCACTTAATTTATAATACACAATTTTATCCATTCCATTCTATCTATGTTGGATTTTTCTACAATATCATTTATATAAACAAATAAATTTAATTATTTGTATTTCATTACTTTTAGCATATATATATAATATATAAAAGTATTTAATAAATAAAATAAAGATTTTTTGTATTATTATCTATTATAACCAATCCCTTTTATACACTTAAATTTGCCCAATGAATTAAATTTATATTGTAATATATCATTATTGATCACAGCCTAAATTAATTACTTGATTTACATCAATCCTAAAAATAACTAAATATATTAAATCCCAACCCCAATCCAATTCACACTTAACATTTTTGTCAATCATGATGAATTGTGAAAATTGCAAACAACCATTTGGGTTCATTAAAGAATGTGGTTGAACCATTTGTTCTAATTGTGGCGAAGTCAGTCTGTCAGATATTGTATAACATAAGAAACCTCCACATGCTTGGTTTCTTGCAACTGACCACGCATCAATACAGCGATCACTTTTAAATGTTACAACTGATTCTCAAGTTTCAAAATTTGATAAATCTACTCACTTATTCAAAAATGCCAAGGAATTCAGATTATGGATAACATTTTGCTTTGAACATGGGGCCTGCACTGTGTGAAAGCATTAGTACTAGCGCATTGGCTTAAACAAAAGGGGTTAAAACGGAAAGTTTGTCTAAACGGCCCCCAAATTGGCTCTTATTGCTACCCTGTAGCTATTGCCAACTCTTATATTATCAATAAGCACGAGATATTGGTGAATTTATTTCATAAACTGTTTTATATTTAGTACTAATATTCATTTTTTAGAACTATTAGGAACTTGAAAGTGAGAAATTATAAAATAGTACAAAAGAATCAAAAAAAATATGTATGGACGACATTAACAAACGCATAAGAATCTCAATAAGTTAAACTTTATTCTCAAAGTCATCTATGATTTTTTCAATTCTATGAATCAATGACCTGATAAATATTCTGACTCCATGTTCTCAGATATTTACAGCTCAAATAAGCAATCAATCTAATGACGAATTTGACTATACGTTAGTATAATTAATATCTTTTTAAACTCTATATATACTGTGTTGTCATTTCCTATGTATCATTATATATATATATAATCGACTATTTGGAATTAATTGTTTTCAATAAAAATCATAATATTTATATGATGTTATTCGTATTATCATAATTCTATAATTATATTATTAACGCATTATATAAGAACCTGAAATTTACAATCGTATAATATTTAGATTAAATATACTATAGGTAAAATATGCTTTATTTATTAAAATACTATTAATTACCAAGGTATAAAATCATGTATACTCTTCTTTAGCTATCACATTCATCCAGTGTTTGATTATGATTTTTCAATACTATTACGAAAATTTCATTAAAAACAATTTTGTCAATTCACTATCATTATCAGCCCTAATTTGAAAATTAAATTAATGATTAACATAATATCAATTTATTTTGATTTACAATTATTTTATCTATTTCTATTAAATAATTTTTTAATATAAGCACGTTAAACTAAAAGGGAATTTAAAAAATTAGTTTAATAAGAATAATATCCATTATTTTATTAATAAAATATGTAGGTATATGATAGTCAATTGAAAAAATTATTTATATTTGTTAATTATCCTATAATAATTTTAGAATTGACAGTCACAAACCTTGTAGTTATAGTTTTAATAGAAATATATTGATCTTTGATTAATTTTGGATTTTAAAATAAGGTGACTTGTATATTATTAAAATATAAATTATTTCAAATTTTATACTAGTTAATTGCTTAATATGTGATCAATTCGAAAAATATCATATTGTTAGCATTTATGAGAAAAACTATTTGTTCGAAATATTTATTTAAATATTAAATATCAATTAGTATTTCAAGGTTATAATCGATGAAGCTTACTTTTACAAATACTACTGATGAATAATATTGTATGATTTTTAGCCTTTTAGAATTAATTTTCATTGTAAATTTTATCTTTTATTCATGATTATTTTTCATAATTTTTAACAGATTGATGTGTATTTATAAAATTTAGTTTCCCATATGATTAATATTTTGAATTTTTTTAAATTCTTAATTTTACTCAACTTTTCAGCTAAACAATTTCGAATGTTTATCATCTTAATAATTAATATATTACATTTAATATAACTTAATTTTTATAAATATGCAATTAATATAACTACTCAAATATTTTGTTAAATAATAGACAATGTCTTATTATATATACTACATAAATAGATTACTAGATATATGATAAAGCAATTTGTATTGATATGATTAAAAACTTGTTATTATCGATGATAAATTAATTCTCATTAACTGAGAATTTTGAATTAATAAATCAACACATATTGATTGAGTTATCAAGAGGTTCATTCTTTGAATGTCAAGATGATATCACTATCTCAAAATTATATATTAATAATCACAATATTGTTTGATTTAATATCGTAGTATATTTTTAGTACAATGTATCGTATGATTAAATATTTGAAATATTTTAATGACATCGATATGGCCAATAAGTGGTTTGAAGCATTATGGCTACAATGGAATTTGCACAAAGTAATTGAATTGAGTGTCGAATAACTTATATATATAGAATATAACACTCAACTGATATAACATAAAATTGAGTCAAGTGGAATAATAGATAAATTACTAGTTTAAACTTTGAATTATTGCGGTATTATTGGTCATAAGTTTTCTACTATATAGTTTTGGGCAATATTATGTACTGAATCATTACAAATTTAATTTTATTTGTTTACATTGTAATTTAAAATAATCGACTGAAAATTATGTTATTAGTCTCAATTTTAATCTTATTTGATATTTTAATCAATTTTAACTCATAATTTTAACTTTTCTCGCTATATTTTCTATCCAGATTTATGAAGATTAAATATTAAATATTATTCAGTCTTTTTCTTTAAAATATTAATTATGCCACATATGAAATTTTCCTCCAAATCCATAATTGTTAATATAATTTCAATGGATCTGATTGGCTGATTGGAATTAAAAATAAACAAATAATTTTAAACCACCCCTTATTATTGGCTTATATTTGAAATTATTTGGGCAATCAATACCCATCATAAATTTCTATCAAAGAATTTTAATAATGATCATTGTTATACTCTAAAAACAAGTTATTAATGAAAATGAAATAAATGATATAGTGCAATTTAGTAAGACATTAATAAAGATACTGAATATTCCCATAAAAATAAGAGAATATGCTGCGTTAATTCGTATCACAAATTGGTTTCAGATAATTTATATAAGAAATAGAATGAATGGATAAAATGTTTCTGATGATTGAAATCAAATTCTTGATTGGATCAATTGAGAGTATTGATTAATTGAAATCAATTTATTTATTGTTCCAGGATTCATCCAATCATTTCAAGTCACATGCCCGACAAACCAAAATACAGCGATTGAATTTCTTGAATTCCAATTAACACCGAATATCATTATCTTAAAGAACACACATTCAGACATTCATTAAATTACTTGATTGAGACTCTTTCAAACACCCCATTAATCATTGCAAACAAAATCTATATATCAATCAAGTTGGATATTGCAGATCTTTCCGCTTTCCCCTGTAATTGAATTTTCATTCTTCTTCCTTTCATTAAGCTTATCTAAACTTTGTTTAGTTTAATTAGCTATTATTAGCATTTATTGTTATTATTATAAATCATATTACTTTATTATTTTATACTATAATTTAATTTTCAACTATTTTAGTCTCAATTAGTACTTTAGCCAATTATGACTACTTCTAATTCAACAGTTAGTAGTCGAATAGACTTGAGTCAATACATTGATAACGATGACGATGACTATGGGTTGGTTTTTGATGATTTTGATTTTAATTCCAATTCTATGGTGGGTCTAAGGCGAGGGAGTAGTCCAGCACCCGCTCTCCAAAGACCCTCTTCTAGCCAAACTTATGATGACACATTTTCGGATACTGACTCTAATTTAGATTCTGATAACCCTCTACTCCCTCAGCATCCTAACATTAAAGATAATGTCTCCGAGTTTTTGAGAAATTACACAGGCTCAGGTACTGTGAACAGACTCGGTTCAATTAGTAAAAAAAGTATCAACAAAGTTGCCGAAGACTGGGGCGATGAATTAGATATACCGGTTGGTACATCTCTTATTTCCAAATTAAAACAAAACACGAGTGCTCGTACCAACATTGACGACGACCCGTTCAAAGATGACGTGTTTAATACTCAAAACGATCCTTTTGCTAATTATTTTAAGAGTGACCCAATTAGTGAGGAGGAAGATCTGGATATTCCTCCAGATAGCATGCAACTCGAAATTTCCCCAAGAACTCAACACTCTCCACTAACATTGGATGTTGAGGTGGATATGGAAATTGATCCTATCGTTTCTAATAATCCTTCAATATCCACTTCTAATAATAACAATTTGATGCCTGATGCTGCCAATAACAATCCTATCAATACTTGGTTTGGTTCTTCCGAAAGTGAAGACAATTATAATGATATTGAATTTCCAGAGGAAACCTCCAAACTTCGGGTGACAAAGCGCAAGCCCGTTCCCCGTGCATCTTCAAATCCACCAAACGAGGAAGATTGGCTCGATGACTTGGATATTCCTAATGATAACGTATTCCAAATTAAATCTCAACAGAATCGTCTTCTTCAACGCAAGACGCCCGTTCCTCCAACTAGGAAACTCAAACGCATTCCCATCATATCTGATCTCTTTTCTTTGCCTTCAAAATCACCTACTCCCGTTAACAAAGCTTATTCTAGAGTTGGCCTGAGGCCCAAGTCATCAAGAGAAGCATTTTTACCTCGAAAACCATCACATCCCTATTTAGGAAACTACAGAAATATCACGCCAATTTCGGAGAATGGATGCAACAAGCTCGAATTCCATCATTTCAACAAATCCCTCGCCACAGGCTTGGCTAAGCGGGGTAAGTACGGTGATGGTACTGAGCTGGATCACCTCGACAACCTTCCCGTCTCCCCAACTGCTGAGGAAAGATTCACCGCTAAGCATCCTAGACCAATTTCACCAATTCATATTGAATCAACCAGTCAAACTCTCAAAAAGATGCTGAGCGAGTTCTCAGATATTCAAGTTGAACAACCGGAACAGCCAAGCAGCAAGCGCAGAAGGCCCATGCTTATTCAGAATTTGAATTCTTTGAAAATTCAGCGTACTGTTGGAGATATGCGTTTCAATCCACAAGATTGCTCTTGGGAAGGCAATGAAGAAGCTCTCAAGGACTTCGAATGTTTATCCCCAACTCGTCCAGCCCTTATTACCAACATGGGCGGCCATAAGCGTGCACGCAAGGTTGGCAACATGGTATTCGACCCTACTCAGTTGAAATGGTTCAACACTGAGCCTGAAAGTGATCCCTTCTCTGATATCCCAGATCTTGAATCTAATACTGAAACCCCTCGCGTTCGAGCTGTATATGGCCCTGGAGATTATTTCTACCTCAGCCCCACGCAGATCAGTGATTTATACTCAAGTGAACGATCTCACCGCCAATTTATGAATAAGTGGTATGTTGAGGGCAAAGGAGGCAGTTATAATCACCTCTATGATATTAGACGATTACGATTCCACTGAACTCATCATACTACCCTCTTATTATATTTTCAATTATTTTAATGCAGGTCTCATTTAACTATTCAAACCCCAATTCCTATGTAATTTATTAACTCAATATTTATCGCATCATACACATCTTTCTAAGCATACTCGCTCCTTTATCCATTTAGAATTTTATCCATAGCCAATTCCGATATGTTAATGACATTTATTATTACTGTGCTTGTATATATCAAAGCTCTACTATGATAATCTATCAATTTTTTATCTCAATGTTTTCAATGTATTTTATATTTTTTACAATAAACATTCTAATATTTAATTTTCAAAATTAACTTCTAATGATATTGAATAATATTCTCAGTATTTTCTCAATTAATTTTATCTTTAGATTCATCTTAGATTCTAATTAATTATAAATTCTCTCTATGAAACGAATCATTCTTCATATCATTCATTTAAAATTTTCTAATTTGAATTATAATTATATTATAGTATTTTCATTATATAATATGCACCTAAGTTTTATTACATTATCCTAATTCTTCCATTATTAACATTTGATTCCTTTGTTTTAAAAGATACTCTAAATCAACTTGAAAAAAAAGATTTTATTATTAAATCACAAATAAAATTATTGGATTAAATTAATATTTAAGAATAAAATAATTTTATAATAAAAATCTATATAATTTTATTTAATTATAGAATTGTTTATTAAAAATCATTTTATTTATTAATTTTATTTAATTTTATAATTTATAAAATAATATCTAATCTATTTTATGTATTGATAAATAATATTTTTTAATTACTGTTTATTGAGTTATTTAACTATTTAGTTATTTAAATAAACGACAAATATTTAAATACTATTTTATCTAAATAAGTTTAATTTTTAATATTTATAATTGTAGTTATTTATTTTTTTTAAATTCGAATAATAAATCAAATATAGTTTAATATTAAATAATTATTAACCGATAATATAGCAATATTAAAGAAATATATTAGAATGCTAATTTAATTTTGAAATTTCTATATTAACTGAAATATAATCAAAATATTCTAGTTTATTTTAAATAATATCATTCTTTATTTAGGATGATATACTAGTAAGGATTTTATTCTAATTTGAATATTAAACTTAATTTTTATTCTTGATTTTTTTTAGATTTTTGATAAAATTATATACTCAAATATAACTTTATTATTATTACTTTCAAGTCAATAAATTATATATATTATTTCAATATACTAAAATTTATTTAATTTTAACAAATTAATATTAAATAAGTTTAAATTATAATATTTGATAAATATATTTTATTATATTTTTTTACAAAATTATGATAAATTTATTAATAAAATTATAATATTTTTTTATTTTTGATTAAATCTTATATTTTCAAAAACAATAAGGAATTTATTGTAAATAAATAAATATATAGATTATTATT
>JNEM01014198.1:0-32217 GCA_000697335.1 Conidiobolus incongruus B7586 | reverse complement strand
TATAAGAATATTTTATTATAATTTATAACTTTTTTTATTATAATATAATTAATATCTAATTAAAATAATTTAAAAATATTTAAAAATAAAAAATGTTATATAAAACTAATTTTTATCTAAAAAAGACTTAAATTTGGAAATAAATTTATTTAAATATAAAAAATTTTATTTTATATCTTTAAAACTATAAATAAATTCTATATTGATAATTTTATTATTATTTACAAATAAATATAATATATCAATAATTATTTGTTTATTTAATAATAATTAATAATTTTGACTTTATATATAAAAGTATATAATATATATTAAACCTTTATCATGTTAGTTAATATATAAAAAGTATTATACAAAAAAGTTGACAAAATCTAATTTATCAAATATATTATATTAGTAATTGGATTTGATTAAACTACTAAATTTAGTATCATTTGACTAATTCCTCAAAATTAAAGAAACTGAAAATTCAAATGATCATTGATAATGAATTGAAATTTTAAATTACTTATGCC
Source organism: Conidiobolus incongruus B7586 (assembly GCA_000697335.1). Classification (NCBI taxonomy): domain Eukaryota; kingdom Fungi; phylum Entomophthoromycota; class Entomophthoromycetes; order Entomophthorales; family Conidiobolaceae; genus Conidiobolus; species Conidiobolus incongruus. The sequence continues at coordinate 31,702 of JNEM01014198.1, read as the reverse complement.
AGCATTTTATTTAAGTAATATATTTAAAATAATTACTAATATAGATTAACCGATATACATTTGACTTAATTAGGGCTCTCCTGTACTTAATATGATTAATTATGGCTGATTTTATTTAAAAATAATTTATATACATAACATGAACATTATATAATATAAATAAATGATCATGATTTTGATTGGGATCAACATATTGATGGGCGAAATTGAATTTATAAATTGTAAACATTTAAATAAACCCAGGTTATATATAAATGAAATTTGGTAAATAAGATAATGTTATAACATTATTTACATATCATGCGTTCAAATACTTTGTTCGCTGTATTAATTACTGGTTCGCTTGCTACACCTCTTCCTACTTCAAGTCATTTTTTGACTCGTCGTATTGGTGCTTTGGAAGGATTAGACTTGGCAGATATAGATGTTCTAGATTTGGTTGTAGATGATATCCTGGAACTTAGTGATAATAAAGCTCAAAATCATCACCCTTCAAAAGGAAAAGGTATCGAGTTGAGAACTGATATCGAAGATGAAGAAGATGTACTTGATATTGGTTTGAATGACGAAAAAGAGGAAGTCGTTGACATAGCAGTTTCGGAAGAAGAACTTGAACAATCAAGTGAACCTGAAGAATCTGAAAAGCCTGAAGAGATAGAAGAATATGAAAGCGAGGATTACGAAGACCATGAACACGATGAAGACGATTACGATGAAGATGAATACGATGGTCACAAGTATGGAAAGAAACCCAATGGCTATAAAAGAGACTATGGCAGTGATGGATATAATGGATATAATGGAGGTTATGACTACCGTTATAACAATGAATATGACGGATATGATTATGAGTATAATGGCTATAATAGTGATTATGACGGATATAGTGGAGAATATGACACATACATTAAATATTAGTATTTTGAATTCAATTTATAACAATAATGGCTCAGTATAAATAATTTTTATTATCTCATTTGATTGTGTTTAAATTTTATATTTATCATTTTCCATTTTAAATAATTCTTCACTGTATCATTAAATATTTAATAAAAACCTATTAATACAAATATATTTTTATTATACATTCAGATTAATAATTAGTAGATTTAAAATTTATATCTATCTCGAAAAAGGATCTATTTATGAATATTGGGATTGTTATTGTATAATTATAATGAAATAATGCTTTAATATAAATGTATTTGAAATCAGTTTTGATATAATATTGTTTTTCAAGTTAATCATATGTTTACATTTTTATTATTTTCAACATGTAATTTTTTTAAAAATTTACATTTATAAGATTAATTATTTATTATTTTAAATTCCTTTATAATAGAGAGAAATGGGAAGATATAATTTTTTCTTTAATATATATACTTTATGCATCAAGTAAGTAATTATTAATATATTTATAGTCATTCAAACAGTTAAATAATTCAGTTATTTAATCAGATTATCATCCTCTAGTTATTTGTTTTCAAGACGATTTATTTTGGGTTTTAATATTTGATTATTTTTGTCAAATTTCCAATTCAAATATTCTTACTATTTCAGAATTAAATTTGTTCAATTAAATCTTTTTATTATGTGTTAATCATTAGATTTAATATTTTCTAAAATCTTGTAATTATTAGATAAATATTGCAAATATTTTCATTATTCAATATTGAATATCATTCCAATACCAATCAAACAACTAATAATTTTTATAGAACAAACTGCAATGAGTGATTGGATATTGAAATATATAATAAAGGCGAAAAATGCACCATAAAATTTTTTCTGGATATTGTTCTGATACAAGTAACCTAAATTATGCATTTCAATAAAATATGGTACTAAATTCAAAATCACTCATTCTACTTGTTTATAACCTTTTACATTGAGCATCCAGTTATTATTCTTTCATTCAAAGAGACTTGAAACTCCAGAATCAACTTTATAGTCACTGAAAGATTGGTTTTTATCATGAAAATAGTGATATGTGATACAATTGAATAATTGAATTTATACATTACAATAGTAATATTAATGTTTTAATGATCTGCTTAATCTACAACCATTTCACTATGGGCTAAATTCATCTTTAACATAATCGAACTCTAGCCAAATTTTCAAAGGATTAAGCATCAATATTTCAAAAAATTAAATATTACTATTTTTGTTTATATTATACTGATTTATCATTAAAACTGTATCATTAATTTTTTAAATCATCCTTTCAATATATTTACTGTTTTCAATACCGAAAATCTGGATCATAATTTATGGTTTATTATTTAATGTTTCATTAACAAAAATATATAATACAAATCTTAGATTATAAATCTATAGATAATAAAATGAAGTTATTTGGATTATTTCAATAGATAATGTAGCAAATTATATTTTAAACACAGTTCAATCCTTTATATTTTTATGAGTATCATTATAACTTGTTAATGTTTGAAAGATTATAGAGAATGAGTTTAATAACCAGTATAAGAGGAAGCAGATTATTAATGAATTCTACATTCGCGTTCAACCAATTAAATATTTATATTTCGTACTATGATTTTAAATTTCAATTCCTTACACGATTTGACCAATCAACAAATGTGAAATATATCCTGATTATGGAGACGAAATTTTTAACTGTGGGGATATTATGTGATTATTAATAATTCAAATTTGAATATTTTCACAAATCTTCATTCATAATTTGAAAATTATTATAAATACATCAAAATTGGGTAAATTTATAATATTATTAACTACAATTAAGACATCATATATTACTAAATCTAAACTTGTTTTCTTATATTATATATCTTCAAATTCTCCAATTATTTTTTAAATCAAGTATATCAATTTACGAAGATAACAATCATTTATCCCATAATAACAGGAAACCACCTATTGAATTAAATTCTAATTGAAGGATCATGCTATAACAAATTCTAAAATTTCATTGTCAACGCGAGAGTTTTAGTAATTAATCACTAATTATTTTTACAGTAACACTATCAAATTAAAAAATATTTAATATTAAATATATTTTTTATATTTTGTTTAAAACTATTATTTTTTATATTTCTGGGTTATAATTTAATTATGAGTGACATTACCCCTGTTCGGAAATCTTCTCGCGTTTCCAAATTAGCGCGTCCTAATTATAATTTAAAAAACCTATTTGACGAACAGTTACCTCCAGATTTGGAATATATGACTATACCTACAAAATCGCCTAGAAGATCTAAAAAGACTAATACAACTATTGAATCTGTGAACCCTGAACAAGCCGCTCAAACTGTACAATCTGTAGAAAATGTCAAAAAAAATTTAGAAGAAACCGTTTCAGTTCAAACTGACTCTATTCAAGACCACACTCTTTCTATTTCATCAATGTCTGAGGAGAATATTATAGAAATATTAGATGTATTAAAAGAGGATGAATTAGATTGTAGCTTAGTAGAACGGCCATCAATTATTCAAACTATAGAAGAAACTCAAACTGCTACAATAGATATCGATAGTCTCGAAGAAAAAGAACCAAAAGAGGTTGACTTAACAAATGATGAAGTCATTTCATCCACACCGCCTAAACCGATACATCCATTTTTTATCAAATTTAAGCCTCAAACTAAGAAATCGGCTGACAACGACATCAAGTCGAAGCCTGTAGATTTAAATATAGAATGCCCGCCAAAACCACCTTTACCAACACACCCTTTCTTCCTTAGTCCTCAAAAAAAGAAAGAGTTAGCTGAAGCACAAAGGAAAGAAAAAGCAAAAGTAGAGGAGGCAAAGCGACTAGCACTGATTCAAGGAATGAATAGAGGTAAAACCATGAATCCATTTTTCAGCCCAGCTCACTGCACGAAATCTTCTTTTCCGAAGCCACGCACTCCCAGCCCTATCTCAGTCCCCCTCTTAGATCCCCGGCTACCTTCTAGTGATGAACATATGCTCCACCTTGCAAAAAGAGAGTTTAACTTAGATAAATACCCTTCTATAAAACGTCGCAATATTCCTGAAATTCGAAAATTCTCCAATTTTAATTTACTTTCTCAATCACAAGTCGTATCCAAAATAGAAGCTCCAGCAGAAGTTTTCATGTTACCCGAAATGCATGAGTGGTGGGATGATATTATTGCCCCTGATTATCAGCTACCTCTCGCACCCAATTCCAACCAAGGAACTTGGTCTATGAAATATACACCTAATTATCCGCATGAATTCCAGGCCAACTTTGAAACAATCAGACTTTTAGAAGTATGGTTAAAGCGATGGAAGATTAAAAAGAGTTTAACCGACCAGGATAATGAATACGACGAAGCCTTTATTTACTCAAGTCTGGAAGTATATGATGACTCTGATGATGATTTCCAAAGACCTAAATATCAGAGGAAAACTAAAGGGAGGGGAAAAGGAAATATGCCTAAAAAGAAACATAAGATTAACGCCGGCTTTCCCGAGTCTGACAACGTACCTCACCACTGGATCAGTCTTAATAACGTTATGATTCTTGAGGGCCCTGCTCGAAGTGGGAAAACTATGATAGTACATGCATGCGCACGCTCCATGGATTTCCAAGTCGTTGAACTACACCCAGGAATGCTGCGATCTTCTAAGGGAGTGCAACAATGCATTGGGGAAATTAGTAAAACACACTTTGTTGGAGGAAATGGCAAGAGCAATGTAGTTATTTTCATCAATCACGCCGATATTTTGTTTCCCATTGACCACAATTTCTGGCAAGCTCTTAGTCAGATTGCTAAAGAATCCAAAAGACCTATCGTTCTATCATCCGATCCAGGGTTACAAATACCTATTGACTGTAAATTAAATATTCAGGACACGTTATCCTTAGAATTAATTAACGCTGATACTCTTGCATCTCAAATTCAGTATATTGCACTCAGGGATAAGATTATGCTTAACAAATCTGATATTTTAACTGTGACTAATGCTATGAATCAAGATGTTAGTAAAATACTTAATCAACTCGAATCAGTTTGTAAATTGATTCAATATCAAAATATATCTCAAGTCAACTGCAATCACAAAATTGAAGATGCTTTATCAAAGATGGGAATTGGGCTGGATGCAGACCAAGTAGTATCCGACTACGAAGGTCAGTTAGCTAAATATGTTTATATTCCTAGTATCTGGGATGCGATTAGACAAGATTTTGATATTGAAAGTGTGAAAGATGCTGAATTAACGAATTCTGAGATGAGCCTAGAACAATGGGTCACAGTGTTAAATACACAATCCGACTATGATATCTTAACACCCCATCCCAAGGTTAATTATCGAGTATTGGAGCCTGAAGTATGCTTAAAATCACACTCTCTACTGCATAGGTTGGAAGAATATGACTCCCCACTTTCTAAAGCAACAGATTCAGCCACTTCACATTGCATTTATCCGAACTATATCACATATTCCTGTGATGAAAGTGACATTTGGAACTGCTATACTATGTCATCCCATAATGATATTATTAGTAGTTTAAATAATGAATCCTCCCCCAATCAACTACAATCATCAGCTGATCTTGGAAGCTTGAGACACAAGATTACCCAGTATTATATGCTTAAAGATGACACGACTAAAATGAATAATACTAAGTGGTGGGCTAATTTTGGTTCTTACTTGGATCCTATAATAACAGGCAAGTATCATCAGTACACTACATTTGGTAGAGGTATGAGGAGACCCCAGTTACATTGTCGTGAATTAAACCTTGACAATGATGAGGTAACATTTTTGAAACATATATCTCTAATACAATCAATTGACAACTGTGACAATCAATAACGTGAATAATGTACTATTAATAAAAATGTAATTTATTTTTGTTTTCCTCTTAAAAAATATTATATATTTCATTCTAGAATTCTTTTCAATTTATTATCAGCAATCAAAATGCTTTATAAATTAATGAAAAATATCTTCAGACTCAATATAAGATACTCTTAATATAATTTGTTTTCGCATGTTCCTAATAAATCACTACCAGATTTACTTGGAAATTTTATTCATACTATTGCCAATAAGCTTTCATAGTTAAACATATGAAATTAATCAGATTTAAAATGAAGACTACTAGCAATACCGATTGATGCTTGAATAAGCCTATTATATTTTATACCGATTTATTGCTTAGTTACATTTAATGAATCCAAGTTGCTTTATTACTTTTAGCCATTGAAATTTTTATTTTGATTACTTTTATTCAATGAAGAAAATTGAAAATGAAATTTTAAAAATTGATTTTGAAGTAATAATTTATTAAAAATTTATTTCTTTTTACCTTCCTTTCTTCTAACAACTTCATCACCAATGAAAATACCTTTACCATTGTAAGGTTCGGGTTTCTTCCACTTGCGTACTTTGGTAGCAAAAGCCATCAATTTTTGCTTATCAATACTTGTCATAATGATCTTAGTAGGATTAGGGACTTTAACTTGAATACCCTCAGGAATAGGTTCATTGATAGGATGACTATAACCACATTTGAGACCAATAGTATCTCCTTCGAGCATAGCACGGTAACCAACACCACTCATTCTAAGACTGATGGTAAAACCTTCGGTAACACCTTCGATACAATTAGAAATTAAAGCACGGGTAGTACCCCACATAGCTTTTTGGTGCTTGATAGAGGGATCTTCAACTGTCACTTTAAGTTCATGATTACCAGCCTCCGTTACTTCCTTGACAAAATCAAGTTTGACAAAAGGAACGATGGGAACTCTTTGTTCACCCAAGGGTCCTTTAACAGAAAGCATTTTAGCTTCACCATATTTCTGGTTGTTGGGAGAAATTTCGTCTAATAAAGTGATGGAAACGTCAGAAGGGTAATATAAACTAGCTTTTCCGATATGACTGAGTTGAGGAGAAACGGTAGAAAAACTTCTCAAACAAGTTTGATTGATAGATTTAGTTAATGAAGTTTTTAATAATGAGGAGATCATCTTAAAGTCTAATTATTAAAAAAATAAATAAAAAATATTGTAAGATTTAAATTAATAAATAAAAATTAAAATATCCCAATTATTATTTTAATTTTATATTCTATCAATTTATAATTTAAATTTTTGTTGAAATTGATTTATATTTAATATTTATTTTGTTAAAAATTAATTTAAAATTTATCCAATCTAGAGTTTTGTTTATGGGATATATTTTAACTTTAAATATTCCCATAAAACAATACAATTATAAAAATTTTAAAAAACCCTATCATGTCACAAAAAAATGAAGATACACAGCATAGAATAAATTAAAAATAAATTATTATAAACTGAATATTAAAATGAGATATAATTTTAAAATATTTAACTATAATTTAATATTTAATAGACAAATTCATTCTATAAATAAAAAAATATTAAATTTCGGTTTAAATGAGACTATTATTAAAAAATTTGAAAATAATCATAATAATAATATTAGAGGTATTTAAATATTAATCTTCGAATATAATTATCTAAACTAAATTATATTTGTAATTGTTATTAGTATTCTTAGCACTTTCTAGTGGTGTAGACTCTACAATGGCAGCTTATTTAATGATGCAAAGGGTAATAAAAAAGTTATTGTAAACTTTATTAAGAATATAATTTATTAATTATTAATTAGTTTCCAAATTTAAAATATACTGGAATATATTTAAATAACTGGGATCATCAGGAAGAGCGCGGAGGATTAAATAGTTGTCCAAGTGAAAGGGAATGGTCCAAAGTACAATCCATTTCTAAAAAGTTAAATATACCGAGTATTAAAGTAACTTTATTATATTAATCAATTCTTTATAGTATATTCAATTTAATCATTAATGATTAATTATAGATTAATTTAATTAAAAATTATTGGAATTCAGTATTTGAACCAACTTTAAATAGTTATCAATTGGGACAAACACCAAATCCCGATATTTTGTGTAATAAAGAAGTAAAGTTTGGCGTACTTTGGGATCATTTAAATCATCATGCTAATGGTGAAGAATATTGGATCGTTACAGGTCATTATGCTACTGTAGATCGTTGTAATCCTAATTCTTTAAAATTGCTGCAGGGTATTTTTCAAATATCAATATGCTTTATTTCATATTTTGTAATTTGAATGCTAGGTGTCGATCCTGTAAAAGATCAAACTTACTATCTTGCCGGAGTTCCTCAAGCCAAACTAGATAAAGTAAATTGATTAGCTCACTAAATCATTGGTTATTAGTCTCTAACAATATCACAGGTTATCTTCCCTCTTGGTACAATGTATAAATTGCAAGTGAAACAACTCGCAAAACAAGTTGGATTTGTAGAGCAGAGCGAACAAAAAGAGAGTATGGGTATTTGTTTTATTGGTAAACGACCTACTGGATTCCAGCAATTTTTATCCAACTACCTTCAAGAAAATCAAGCTAAAGTTGTCAATTGGAAGGATGGCAAATTCATTATGAATGTCAATATTTGGGAATTTACTTTGGGTCAAAGATTAAGAGGAACTGGACTCGGTCAGAGGTATGTCAATTATTTCTTCGATCTCATGACACAAAATTAATGATCACTGATTTATATTGAATAGATGGTATGTTGGAATTAAAGACACTGCTCGCGATATTATCATGGCTGTTAACGAAGGAGATCATCCCTGTATGTATACCACCAAATTAACCTTAAATCAATTTGAATTTTTTGATAATACAAATGATCATAACTTATTCAAAGATGGTAAACTAATTGACCAAAAATTAATTGAATTTTGACAAACGTTCAAATTAGGCAAAATAATGATGGCTAAAGTCAGAAGTCAAGCAAAACCAAGTAATTTATATATTTTCCCTTCACAATCTCATATTTATTAATCATATATTTTTCTTTTTTGGATATATAGCTAAAGTTTATATCAAATCTATAAGGTATTTAAACAACTGAGAAGCATATAAAAATTATCTTAATATTAATTTAAAATATAGAACCAAGGATGGAAATATTGAGTACCAAATAGAATTCATACAGACTCAAAGAGGATTAACACCTGGCCAGGTAAACATTGGATCATTATTGATTTTATAATCTTAAAATTAATTAGAGATTTTCAAATAGTTTATTGTGTTATACGATATGGATCATAGTTTAATTGGATGTAGTCCAATTAATAGAGTTGATTTACCATTACCTAGATGGTGGTCACAAAATTTATAGTGAGTTTTATCTAAACTGATATCAATTGATACTATTATTTATTTAATAAAATATCTATTATGGACTTACCTATTATGTTTAAAATTTTATTTTTCTTTCGATTATAGCCTATAAGCCCAAGTGGTAAGGCGTCTGTCTTGTAAACAGAAGAACCGTGACTCAATCCCGGTCGTTGGCAAAGCGATTTTTTGAATATATTATCATAATATTATAATATTTATCTTATTTAAATTCCCACATAATAAATAATACAATAAAATATATAAATTATATTTATCATGACAAATATCCTATCTCATTTCATTTTTATCATTTTATATTTTTATACCTGCCTAATAACTGTCTTGCCAAGATAAGGGTATATTATTATGTATTTCGGGATTCTTACTTTATTTTCGGCTTATCTTTTTATTATACCATCACTAATAATATAATTTATTTTTGACATGTGAAACTATATTCAAACTATTAATAATTTTTTTATGATTTAGCTTGTTAACATTGATTATTTAAAATTTCCAACTAGCATGTGATGAGAATCCAAATAAATTTGGATAAATTTAAAATTCCCATACTTATAAATTGACTCCCAAAATTGTAATTTTTTAAATAGATATATAAATAGTTCAATATGATATTATTGTTATTACTTTGTAGTTAAAATCATAATTTCAACAAATATATATATTTTAAAATGGCACGCAAATTTTTCGTTGGAGGTAATTGGAAAATGAACGGCACTCGTGCCCAATTAAAGACCTTAGTTGAAGGCTTGAACGGTTTCTCTTTTGATAAAACTAAAGTTGGTAAGTACTTGATAACATCATTTGAACAAAATTATAATAATGATAAATAGATGTTGTTGTCAGTCCTACCTTCATTCACTTAGACTGGGTTCGCTCTAACTTGAGCAAGGATATCGGTGTCGCTGCCCAAAACTCTTATATCAAGCCCAGCGGTGCTTTCACTGGTGAAATCAGGCACGTCATCAATTTTATAAATTTTACAATTCATTATATTTATCTTAATTTAATTTAATATAGCCCCGAACAACTTAAAGACCTTGAAATTGAATGGGTTATTCTTGGTCACTCCGAACGCCGTCACATTCTTGGCGAATCTGACGAATTTATTGGCGAAAAGACCAAGCACGCCCTTGACACTGGTTTGAAGGTCATCCTCTGTGTTGGTGAAACTAAGGATGAAAGAGAAGCTAATAAGACTGAAGAAATTGTCTTCCGTCAACTTGAAGCTGTTGCTAAACACATCGACGACTGGTCTAATGTTGTCATTGCCTACGAACCCGTCTGGGCTATTGGTACTGGTCTCACTGCCACTCCCCAACAAGCTCAAGAAGTACACGAACAAATCCGTCAATGGTTCACCAAACATGTCAATGCCGACACTGCTAACACCATCCGTATCATCTACGGTGGTTCCGTCAACAAGGGATGCTGCAATGATCTCGCCTCCCAACCTGATATTGACGGTTTCTTAGTTGGTGGTGCTTCCTTGAAACCCGAATTTGGTGACATCATTAACTCTTACTCTGCTTAAATTAACGATCTCAATAACTTTAATTAAACTAACAATTTCATATATTTTTAATTATATTACCCATTTTTATTAATATTTGATATTATATATTTTTGCTATTTTACCTTTTCGAACCCATATAGAATTATTATTATTTCAGCATTCTAGAAATATCTTTTGGATAATGATTATGGATTTGAATTTCCAAAATGTTGATTTTTCCACTATATTAATTATCAAAATTATATGTTTTAAATATTTCAATTATATTATTAACTTAAAGCATTGATCTTAAATATAATTTTACAAGACAGATCTGTATTATGTAAATATTTCAGTCACCACTATAAAATAAAAGCATTAACAACCGTTTTAACAGTTAGTTTATTGAACTTTTTTAGTGATGTATATATATATATATATTAATTGTCCTTATCTTTACCTTTTTATAATTACATGATTTGTTATGATATCATTCCAAACAAATTTCCCAAACTTTTCGAATTAAAATAAATTATGATACGAAAGATTAATTAGAAAATATAGGATTATTATGGAAAAATTTTTAATTGATAAAGCCACTAAATAGTTTAAAACCTTTTACACTTATGAAACCCTTGGCTTACCAACTATCTATCCAATTATAGTTATTCATCAATATATTTATAATTAGACTTGATAAAATATTATTTTCAATTTAGGTAATTATATTATTAAGAAAAATATATATCTTACTAAGGAACATAATGGGAAATCTCAAATGGGAGACATAGGTATAAATAAAAATATGATTTTGGATTCAATAAATTTTTGAATATATTCTTAAATCTTCTTTGTTAGTAGCAGATATTATAATTATTTAATATATTATGAATTGTGTTTATATAAATTATGATAAGGATTCAAAATAGTTAAATTATTTTTATACTTATTACAAAATAATAATACACCTTTGTAAGGTTGGGAAATAAATTTAGAAAATAAAATTTGCATGAAGGTCTAAAACAATCAAAATTTAATATAATGATTGAAAACTTATGGCCTTCATAATTAAATAAAATAGTTTTTTGAACTATATTTTTGTTTCGATAATGAATAACACCAATTCTGTTATTATCCGTCAAAATTTCTAATTTGAATTACATAATAAACAGTAGATTTTATATAATATTGTTTTCACTCATTCTAATATCACCAATATAATCTAAATTCTGATTAATTCATAATTAAGTATTATGATAATTATATATAATTTGATATAATTACTCTGATATCAATATTTATTCTCTAAAAATTTATTAAAAGTCGATGAAATCAAATACACAATCAGATAAAATACTTGAAAATAAATCATATAATAACTTAGATAATATTAAAAATATTTTAATGATTATAGGTGAAAAATCTATATTAATATTATTCACTGAATAAACCTATTTATCAAACAAATTTGATTTTATATATGCAATTAATATACCATCTATCTTTGATATTATTGTTAAGATATATTACTTATATAGCTATTTATATTATTTATATAGAAATTAAATAATATCAGAATTTCAAAATATAAATTTAATAATTTTGAATATATTATAAATAAAAATTAACAAATAATAAAAAATTAATACTTTTTTTTATTTTTAATAACTATCTTCTATGCTTTTAATGGGCTTTTAATAATTAAAATATATTGTTAATTATTAAGTACCAATATTAAATTTATTAACAGGAATTTTTTTCTTCTAAATAAATTTTTTAATTATATAAAGTAATTATAATCATATAGGTTATAATCTAGTGAATATATTAAATATGATAGCTCTTTTTAATTTTTTATAAAAAACCTTTTATAACTTTTTATATTTTCAAATTATTATGCAAAATAATAATTATCTTTAATTTATAATAAAAATAATATTCAGATTTAATTTTAGCAAAATTAATATAAAATTATCTATTAATTGATTTGTTTAAAAAATTATTTGAAAAAATTTATATTATTTTAATTTATTAGAGTAATTAAAATATATTGATAAATTAAATATATATTTATTAAATTTAAAATAAGGTTATTTTAGATTAATTTAATAATTTATTAATTTTTTAATAAAATATTATATAAAGGAATTTAAGATTAGTTAATTATGATGTAATGTTATCAAAAAATCTCTATTTTTAATTAAATAGGTTTTATTTAGTTATAACTATTTTAGATTATTTAAACTATTTTGAAATTATAAGGTATTTATTTTTTTATTAATTAATTTAAGTTTATACTTTAAATACATTATAATATACTTATATAATTAATATTAAATTATTTAATTAATTCTTTCATTGAAAAAAAGGTATTTTTAATATATTCTTTTATTTTATTAATAAATAAAATCTAATAATAAAGATTAGTTTTTTTGAATTTATTTAAATTCAAAATAATATCCCTTAAAGCTTTAAAGTGACAAATTTAATAATAAATGATAGTTTTGGATAAAATATTATCTTTATAAATTGTGCCAAGTTCTTAAATGATTTTAGGGTGTTTGGGTTAATTTTGATAATATTAAAATAAAAAACTTTTGATAATCACTAATTAATATAAATATAATTAAATTTACCTTTAAATTTTTAAATTAAAATACTATAATTTTGATATATTAATAAAATACATATTATAAAAATTATTTCTTTTATATATTTTTTATATAATTAATTTATCAAAACTAACAGTATATTTGAAAAATTAAAAATTAAAAAATTTAACATTTTTTCCTTCTTTAATGGAATTTCTATTAATTTTAATATTTTCTATTAAAACATTATATTAAAGTTAAAATTTGATAAAAATTACAAATTGATCTATTTGATATCAACATAAGAGCCGTATATTAAATATAGATTTAATTTATAATAAAATAACATTATATTCTTTAGAATATATATCTTTATATATTTTAATAATCAAAAAAACCAAAATCAATTTTTATCAAGGTTTGTAATGAATAACATTAATGATTGAATAAATAGAGGATATTTAAGAATAAATCAGAGGAAAAGTAATAAGATTTGTAATAGTATCAGAATATCAAAGAAATGAATAAATATTGTTGAATGATAAAATGATAGAATGGATTTGAATGAATATGATGTATATACATTAATAGAATTAAATGATGAAAAAAGAAATTTAATAAAAATAAGTTAAAATAAAATATGAGGTATGATCGAGATAAAGCTCAAAATCAAAAATATATATCAGAATGTATGTGAACTCAAATAAAGGGAATGGGACCTATGCTGTCTTGGTAAGTGAAAAATTCTAACCACTGGACCATACCGTATTGAAGCTTAAATATATATATATATATATAATATTTTCACTTTGGGTCAATATTGTCTAATTTCAAATATACATTTTACAAATTAATATTTTGTATTAATTCTACAAGATAACTTCAAATATTATTATTACTATTATTATATCTTATTTATGTTACTTATATTTAACATTTTTGATTTGTTTTTTCAATTCATGTATTTTATCCTATGTTTTCAATCTTATAATTATATTTTAAAACATCTATCATTTTAAAATATATTTTTTTGATCAATTGTTGTATTAATAAAAATTAGCAAGTATAATTGATAGCATTGAAATTATTATATATAAATATGATTCAATCAAAGCATGAATTACTTGAGAATTTGTATACTATAACATGTTTGATCAAATATCATATAATATTATATTGATTATATATTTTGATATTAATTTTATTAAAATTCAAAGGTAATTTATCATATATATATAGTAAACTAGTGTATTGAAATTTATATAAAAAATTATCATTTTTATACTGACTTGATAATTCAGTAAAATTAGTATAAATAACTTTATTAATTACTCGAATTAATAAATTGAAATCACCTAAACATATAATTGGATAAAATTTCAGTTTGAATTTTACTAGAAAATAATAATTAATCTAAATAGCAATGGATCCATTAAATATAATATTGAATATTAAAACAATAGTTATTTTAACGCAACTTTCAAACAATTAAATTATGCTTAATTTACTTTTATTAGTCTAATCAATTTTTTAACTTTAGTCAACCAATAATAAATTTCAATAATATTGATGCTTTTTATTCATTAAATAACTTGATTAGTAAAATTCATATCATTACAATGTATTGGATTATTTTATTATTATTTTCAAAATTATAATTTAATCAACTATATTTTGAGTTAAATTTTTAGTTATTTTGAATTTATCAGTAATAAATCTAATTAAAGAATAATGAATAAATAACATCGTAATATATTAGTGAATAAAGTAGAGTTTATAAATGATGGGATATATTTATTTTGTACTATATAAATTAATTACTTGAAACATATTCATTTATTTAAGGAGATTGTATTATATATAAATAAAACTGATATAATTTGGAAAACGTGGGGATAATTAGGGGGAGTAAATTGGGAATATTATAAAAAGGGTAGGGGGAAAGTATTTAATATAAATAATAGTATAATAATTAGATCATCAATTTAGTTTATTATGTTCTGATTATTTGAAAAATCAGTATATATGAGTGAGTTATGATATTAAATATATTATTCAAATATGTAAAATGATCATAAGAAAATATTGATCTTTGCCTAGATTAAAAGAAGTATCAGAAAAATCAACTAAGCCGAATGAGTTACTCAACTGGGTAAATGACAGAAATTCAAGATTTTTAAAGTAAGATTTAAGCCTATCAAATTGATAAAATAAAATTGAAAAAAGTCTCCTAATACCGAATTAATACGATTTGGGATTATAGTCCTAATTGAGATAGTATATAAAGCAATCAAGGTAGTTTTGTTGTTACTCTCGTTTTTCTAACGATTTTTTCTATTACTTTTTGTATAGGCTTATCACCTAAACATCTATTTATTCTTTTTATAGTTAAATTGGAATTTTTTGGGTGACTTGGAATTAGTTTCAGTAATTTTTTCAATTGTATTTTTTTTCTAGTAACTCTTTATTCAAGGGTGGTATAGTGCGCTTCTTTATATTTTTGTGATTTGAGTTCAACCATATTTCATACATTTAATATGAATCTTTCATATATTTACCTTGCGTGTATATCTATAGTCAGTTGCTGGGATTCGTCTTCAGTGTTCAATCATTCTAGAGTATTTGGAACATGTATAATGACATCCACTAAACTATATTATTTAGCAGACCGTTCTCTAGACCATCAATTTCAACTCAATGACACAAATAATTTTTGGTCCTTAGACTTTCAAAAGGATTTCCATATTGATAACAGAATATGGCAACCTGAAAAGTATTCAGGGTCCATTCAACCAATAGAAAACAGTCGTATAACAACAGATAAAGGAGACAGGATGTTTATTGTTACAAAGAAAGATGCTAAAAATAATCAAACTGATATGGCAATAAACCTATTTTCAATCCATGACGCTAATTGGTCTGTAATTAATGCAAAGAACCAATCTCCTATTCATTACCCTGAGACGCGGACTTTATACTTGAGCGGAAAGAATAAGCTCCTAGTTATTGGTGGATTTAATGGGGATTTAAAAAATGGCACAAATTCACTCAGCATATTTGACCTCGCCACAAATTCCTGGAGTTCACTACCAGATATGCAACCCCCGCGTGCCAATTACACAGTGAACTATATCAACAATACTATTTTTTTTATTGGTGGTGTTAATCCCATAGACCGGACATTGTATCCTCTTACGCAAATAGTCAAATTCGACCTTTCAAAGAATCAATGGGGTCAGCTAGATCTTGATAATACTGATCCACCTCCGCCTAGAATCAACCATATGGCGGCAGTAAGCTATAATAATTTGTATCTCTATGGTGGAACTGACTTGAATGAGCGCACCTTTTTCAACGGGGTGTATTCACTCGATTTCAACAAGAATAAATGGCTCAGATCCTCTACCAATGATTTAGAATATGAACCACCAGTGACACGAGGATGTCTGGCTGGCTATGCAAACTATCTTGTAATTGCATACGGATATAATCAGATGGGAGGGGCTGGCACAAAGCTTATTGATGTTACCAACTGGACCATCGTGAACCAATATTCATACCAGACAGCTCAGAACTATATAGCAAAAATGGAGCAACTTAAAAAAGAATACAACGAATATAAACTTAGTAACACTGCTTACTGGGGCATTGGAATTGGTCTTTCTCTAGTTCTCAGCTTTTTACTCTATAGATGGTATAGAATCCGTAATAACAAATCATTGAATAGGAAACCTTTAGAGGCTCCTTCTAATGAAAAATTTCAAAATTACCCTGCTTGGTTCAAAAGATTATTATACCCTAAAGCCATAAGAACTCCTCCAACTATGCAGCTAATGCCAGTTTGGAGTGAGGCTAATTTTCAATTCGATACTGCCAGCCTCAAAGGGAACACTCGCAGTCTCTCAAGATTGTTTCGACTATCAGGTTTTGAACCGGATAAAAATGAGCTTGCATTCGGCATTACAGAATGTATCCAACCTGTAAAACCACCACAGGCGTTCCCATATGGAGTGAACCGCGGCCAGGAGGAAGTACTGGAGGGTGCTACAGTATATGGATCGAATATGAATTTCCACTCGATGGATTCCACAGAAATGACATTTGCTGTAATTCCAACGAATCAGGATTCACATAGGGTCCTCCCCAAAGGCGGAGACTACTTTGACACCTCAACGAATTTCGATTAGTGTAAAGATCTACACGTATAATCCATCGGAAATGTAATGTAAATATTTTATTCATCTTTATTTAATTCCCCAACTCAATTGAAATCAACTTGGATAATCGAATTTATGGAGATTATTCAGAGCGTCAGAATAGGATTAGCAAAGGAGTTTGGAGAAGTCAAAAATTGATTGTTAAGTTATTTTAATTAATTATTTTGAAAATAAATTTTTAAATAATATCAAATCAACCATATAATATTGGTTTCAATTTATTTTCATTCTGTTGAAACTTGATATCCGATGAATTTCTTAGTATAGTAACTATAACAATCTCAAAATTAATATCTTTATTATTTATTATATTTTAATCGCTATAGTTTAGTTTAGTCAAATATTAAAACTAATCAAATAGTTTAACATTGGATATTAAATTAGATGAAAATATCCCAATCTTTCAATATTGATACCAATATTGGTAAAAATAGATTCTGAACATTTGTCGTTGAAATACCAAGTTAAGGAATGATATTTGACTAGGATTCCAATTTGAGTAATATGCTTATTTGAATAGTTTAAACTATTAATAACATCGATACTGGTAATTTATTAAATCGAGTAATTATATTTAGTCTATAATATTACTTTAAAATCTTAAATGGATTCTATTGACCTTTTTAACTTTAAACGATGGTTTGAATAATTTTTTAGCAAGGTATGGACTTGGCAAATTGAGGTCAATTTCTCTTTTCTCTTTGATCCCTTTCTTGTTAGACTTTTTTGATATAGGTGTATTAATAGTTTTTAAATTAACTGTAATCACCCTTTTAGAATATTGCTTTGTTTCCTAAATATATATTATTAATACTGGTGGTGAATTTACTACTCAATATTTAGTGAACTTTACCCAAGGTTGTTTAGATTGTTGAATAATTTGATCATAATCAAGCGACATTTGCTGAAATTTATCCAATTCATCTTGAGTACTATATCAAATAAATATCATTGGTCAAAATTAATGAATATGATGAAATATTTTATGTTACGGATTATATGTATAATCTTCAATAGTTTTTTGTTGAATAGGATTTGTGACTTCATTGGCTTTAGTTGAAATAACTTGTGCTGGTAAATTTGAAAATAATCTAAATTTCTTTATATTAAGGTTAAAAATTATAATTTTAATTATATAAATTTTTTATTTACCATAGATGAATTTGCATCTTCATATTCATTAGTTACGTTTTCTAATAAAATAATTTATCAGTATTAATTAAAAAATATATAATACTATTCAAATACCAATAGGAGGTTCAACTTCTTGTATGTCGTTTGGTTTTTCTTCAAATTGAAATAAACTCATTTTCATTAATTGATCTAGTTGTCTTTGACCATCTTGATCAAATTCTTCACCCGAGTCAGAGCTTTCATCTTTGAATAAATCTGATCTATTTGTTATTTTGACTTCGTTTTGTTTTTTTACACTCATTATATTTAATTTCAATTATAATTTTGCACTGGTAATAAAATGCAAACAAACCAAAGGTGATATATATTATTACAAAGAAAAAACTATTATGGGATTGTAAGTAGAGAATCTCAATATCTGTTAAAATAGATTTATCTATTAATCTCTTAAATAAAAAATTAATGTAATATGAAATAATTTTAGCAAAGATAATTGGCATACTAATAAAAGAAAACTTTTACTATATACTATATAATGATTACAGAATCAATTATGTTTCAAAATATTATCAAAATTTATATTTAATGTTAAATTTTCGAACCCTTAATAAAATATTTGTACTTAGTAATTATTCACAAATTAATGATTAAATTTGAAAAAACAAATTGGCATTTGATAATCAAAGTTAATATTGAGGTAAGGGTTAATTATATAAAATTAGTATGTAATAAAATCAAACTTGAAAAAATAGAATTTTGAAATGAAATATATAAAATTGTATAAAAATATGATAGAAAAATGAAAATTTAAAATGAATTAAAAAGAATGAAAAATAGAAGAAAAATGTACAAAAAAGATAAAAATTAAAAGGGAAATTAATTTTCTTTATATCAAGTATTTATAACTCTTAAAATAAATTATTAAAAAATATTTATTCCGATATGGTCCAGTGGTTAGGATTTCTCGCTTTCACCGAGACGGCCAGGGTTCGATTCCCTGTATCGGAGAATTTTTAAATTATTTTTTTCTTGATATATTTCTTTTTTTGTATTTTACAAACTTCATCAAATTTATTTACCTAGTATATTATAATATTCTATCGATGACTTCATACAATTATAAATATCAATTTCTTTCTCTAATACAAATATAGCATTCTTAAAACATTGTGATTAGATAATGATTAGTTAATATTGGAATTATTCATCATATCTATTCATCAAATTAATAGTTCCCATATCAAAAATTTTGTACTGTAGTTTAGAATTTTCATTTTATTGTTATTCTAAAACAACTTCAATATTTTATATACTGAATAAGATTGTTTAAATTTTTACTAATTGAAATATGTTCATTTTTATTCATTAGTTTGTTTTATTTTGGAGATCAAATAAATATTTTATATCAATTTAAATTTTATTAAATATATTTTTCAATAATAAAAATTTCAAACCTTAATGTGGTAATTTTAATCTTTAAATAATTTTACATTATACATCTTAGTAAAAAACCAATTAAGAATTTGGAAATTACCATGAAAACGTTGAAAAATAAAATGAATATTATAAAATTATTCAATAAACGTACTAAATAAAAAATACCTATAATTTTGCCTTTTAGTCTCAATATTACATCTTCCAACAAACTTTTATTTATAAAAAATATATACTTCTTTGATTATATGATATTAACAACATTATAGTAATCAAAAATTTTATAAAATAATTCACCAAAATATAATCTGAAATCAATGAGATTATGGTGATATAAGTTTATATAGTTATATTAACAAGTCAGTTATTTTGGTGTTTGTCTATTCGAACAAATCCGATGTTATAAAAATCATAGTTGAAATAACAATAATAATTTTATATCATTCAAATTATTCAAATTCAAAATTATAAAGTACATGAATTTGTAAATGAAAATATAAAATCTTATATTTATATCAATATCTAATATTACAATAAATATTGATTTTCGATGATTTCAATAATATTTTATTTTATAAATTTAATTATGTTATAATTTGGAATTAAACCATATTTTATTATATTTCAAATATTTCCAATATATTTTTTAATTTTGCATTTTCCTTAATTGTTCGAGTTTTATATTGAAGCCATAGAAATATATTAACAAATTTATTTAATATTCACAATTTAAGTGAGAACCAGCATCAATTTGTTTAATAAATTTAATGGGATATAAAAAACTATCATTTCTTGCATTGTGAGCGCTAAATATATTCTATTTTTTATTCTTCTATAACGGACAAGGCGTAATATTTAAATATAAATAGTGATCATCAATGATAATTGTGTTGGTATCATAAATTTATCTATATTGGGAATGGTAATAATAGAATCAATTATCATGAATTATACACTCAAAATATTTTATACAAAGTACTTTTTATTTATTATTTTGTAGTATCTGCACGTTTTGGGCAGTTTTTGTATATTCCGGACTCAATAAAGAATTTGAGAACTCGAATGGCATAATTTCGGATTATATTACTGGCGTTTGTTAGATCAGCTATATTCAGTTATATCTATATTTTCTAACAAGCTATTATAAGAATTTATTGCAGAAATGGGAAGTAGGAATATGTTATACTTTGAATTTAGTAAATTTTATTGCTCGGTGTTGTTGGAATATATTTTATCTCTTTAAAGTGGAGTTAAGTAAAGAGACAGTCAACTTGATAGTTGTAGCTACAGATAATACTAGCTCGACATTAACGGTGGTTTCTGAAAGCTCTTTACCAATATGTATTCTGCATAATATTAAATTGGCTAACAAATCAATACCTGATAAATTTCGCTTCACGTTCATTAAAGTAGTGATTACGATGATATTCCTATGATCTTTGGATACAACAGTAATCTATTTGGAATATAGTGGAAGAGAGAATACAGTATATTTTATCAAACCGGCATTACTATTGTTTAAATTTATAGTCGAGTTATTAGTATTAAATCATTGTAAAATGATATTAATAATATTTTCACGGATGAAATATTAGTAAATACCATATTATTTTTATATCTAATAAAGTTTATTTTACATAGTAATAACATAATTCACAATTCATCAATTTCACTTGGTCTTTTTACTTTGTCAGGAAAAACAGATACTAGTAAAATAGAAAACACTTTGTTTGTTTCAAGTAAAATGCGAGATCCATAAATTTAAAAACTCAACGAAGAATATAAAAATAGCGGAAAGTTATCGATCAAGATAAAAATGTTATCAATACAGATTAATGCTTTAGTTCATACAAATTAAATAAAGCTTCGGGTATTTGCTAGGACTGGCGCTGTTTCTTCTGGTTGGGATCTTGCTCAGGGGGTACAGGAGGTTTCTGCAAATGAGGTGCATATGGTGCATATGGTTGGTGAGGTGGTGGTGGAGGGGGGTGACCATATCCGGGAGGGGGAGGTGGCATAAAATGAGGAGGTGGTGGATGAGGATAATCAGGTGGAGGCATATGATAACCAGCCTACAATAAAATTAGTAATGTATCAAATATTTGAATAAAATTTACTTACTGGTGGCATGCCATGAGGCGGGATATAGTGAGGGCCGACATTAGATTCTGGTCTAGAAACATTGATTAATAAATGTATAATGTGTGGAATAAAAATTGTACTTACACAGTAAGACCAGTTTTACGATGGATGGCATCGATTTGATCATCAACAGTGTGACCACCAGGTCCTCGTTTAACATTAGGATTCGCTCCACCAGGTAGTTTTTGAGAGTGGCCATCCCAGATAGGACGCTCTTTTTCCAATCTGCGCCTTCTCTCTTCATCCTCCTTAAGCTAAACTAGATTTAATAACTGATAATTAAAACCAAATTTTTTAGTTACCTTGCTCTTAGCAATTTCTTCGGGTGTATCGAAAATATCTGGTCTTCTTTCTGCAAGACGGCCCAAGTTGCGAGTCCAATCAGCACCTAAATGAAACCATTAGTGTATTGCAAGTATATTATAAACAAAAGCAATAATTACTTGAATTGACCAAATTGGTTGTACTATTCCTTGCTTCGTAAATTTCTCTTTGTCTTCTATGCTTGGGATCCAATAGCTCAATCTTGATATGCTTTTCGATTTCGGAAACGGGGAAAGGCTGATTACAGTATGGACAAATCTGAGTTGATTCCTGAACTTCAATTGCTTGTTTGACTAAAAGTAGATGTTAGCTGAGGCTGAAAAAAATTTAAAGTCAATTTACCTTTTGGAACGTAATCTTTCTTGATTTTAACAGGTCCTGAGTAATCAGGAACTTTAACTTGTTCATCTTGAGGTGGTGGAGGTTGTTCATAGTCATCTTCCATCTATAAATTTATTAGCAATAAGTTAAGATATTACTTATTGAAAGCTTACATCGACCTCCATATCATCAACTTGATCTTCATCTTTGGCAACAATTTCATCAATAATGGATGATTTCTTTTGAGCTAGAGTCATGCTTTCGAGCTCCTTTAATGTAGTAGGTATAGGGAATTCAACACTGTTATCTTCTTCAGTGAATTCAAGAGTTTGCACAACAACAAAATCGTGCCAATCAATGGAAGCGTATAAAGCTAAAAGTTCGCTGTCAAAAAATTGTTTGTATAAAAGTTCATCAATTTACCTCTGTCTTTTTCTTCCTTTTCAGCTTGTTTTTTTCTGACTTCATCCTCATATAATGTGAATTCAACTCGATCATTGACTCTATCTAGAACCTAAAGAAACAGCATAGTTAATAGGTGTTGATATATCATAATACCGATTAAATTACTCTAAAAGGCTCTTCACTATTAATTTTCAACCTTTCCAACAATTGTGCAGGTGGTTTAATTACATTGGAATATTGTTCAACGAGCTTCATAAAATAATTAAACAAACTATGAGTGGGCTTCAAGAAGTCGAACTGGAAGTTTCTTTGTTCTTTTGCAGAAATAGTGTGTAGAAATGGTCTACCATTACGTGCGACAAATTGAGCAGTGAGCTTTAGGATATCCCTATTAAACAATAGTTAGCTTTGAATTAAATCAACTAATGTTATAATATCTTACAAATCTTGAGCTGAAATAGCAGGTAAATCATTCATAAACTCAAAGGGAGGTGGGCGTTTAGGGGGTAACTTCTCTTTAATTGGTTCAGGTATAGATTTTGATTCTGGGGTGATTGTTTCCTGTTTTTCAAGGGTCGCCTCTAAAACCGAAAAGTAAGTTAAAAATAATTAAAATAACAAAGTATAAATTTATTTACCTCCAGATCTGAATTTGGCGACCATATGTTGATAATAAGAATGATAAGGATCAGTAGTCCATAAGAAAGATAATTTTGAATTGGCTTTGTTATTTTCTTTTAAAAGCGCTTCTAACTGTATACCGCCTTTTGCCACATGAGAACTAGTAGTATCAATAATTTCTAAACAGAAATAGTTAGTACTAAATAACTATAACTAGATAATAGATATTTACTTCGAATGTCTGGTGGAGGATAAATAATTCCTGATAATTCTTCAGTTTTGGCTGGAGTAGAATGATTGGCTGGGGATTCTGTTTCAGCAGACGTCATATTTAATTATAAGTTCTAATTTTTTGTTGTTTGATTTATATAACCTGAAAATACGATATAAATAATTACTTATTGAATAAAATTTAATATTTGGGGTTAATGAAATAATCTAACTTATTATATTCACTCTCAGTTTTTATATTCATATTTCAAAGTTAATTATTTATGGGATTTTGAATTGAACAGGAAAATCTTAATGACTTTAGTAATATATATCAAAAAATAATTCAAATATTTTATTTAAAATTAATATTATTCTGCTCTAAATAATGATCTGAGCTTTAAATTACACATTATTGTATTATAGCAGTAAGTATAGTTCTTTCAGCATTTAAATATTATTTTATTAGATAATAATGGTTACTAAATATTATCAATATAAGCAATTATTCACAAAATATATAATTATTAGAAATTGTCGAGACCGCCGAAAATATTGTGCATACTTGGCTCCAGCAGCCAAGGATAATATTCACCTAAATTATTGAATAAACGCAAAATACAATTAGTAGAAACAATTTTATATGAAAAGTACAATTTGTAACTTATATTTAAACCTAAAAATCTTCTAATAATTGAAATAAAAAAATATAATAAAATATAGGATCAAATATAATATCAGATTGTTGAAGGAAGTATAGTCTTCAGGTGTAGTAACCTTGGGTAGAGTCAGTATATCCAACTCCACAGTTTCATCATTTAAGTGTTATTACATAATTATCCTTAATACTAAAATAACATTTACTATAATTTATTATTAATAAATAAATGATATTTTTCTTACGGTATCTCTTTGAATAAAATAGATTATATATATTTGATAGTTGTAGGAGGAATATTAATATCAGTAGATAATATAAATATATATGATATTATATATTTAAATTAAATTATGACTAAAATCTGAGGTTCAATTAAAACTAGAAAATTTGCGACAATTGGATTGCAAAGGAGAATTCTGTGGCAGAAATAAAATTATAACATTTGAAAACAAGACTTTATTACTTTTTTTAATAGTGTTAAAAATATTAGAAGATTATTTTGGGTTATTTTTAATCTAAAATTAGTGATTTTTAAAAATATAAATATATATTATTTTTAAAATTATTAATATGGATATTTATTTAAAAGATTTATAAAATAATTATAATAAATTTTTTATTATATATAAATTTAAGATTTAATATATTATTTATTAAGATAAGTATAAAATATAGAATTATAATTTATATTATATTAATATCTTTATTACATTTTTTCAAAATATTTAATATTTAATAAATTTTTATTTAATTTAATAATTAAAATTTATATATCTGTCTCTTATACACATCTAATATTAATATATAATATATTAATTTTTGTTTTAATATGAAATTATAAAAAAATATTTATAATTTATCTATTATAATAATTTATTTCAAATTTTGATATTTAATTATAATATAATGAAAATTACTTAATAATAGCAATATTAATTTATTAGTTTTAAGGTATTTTATTAATAAAAATCTGTAATTTAAATAAATATCTTTTTTATATATTATTTATAATTTATAAATAATTTTATAAAATTATAGCTAAGTTTTATTAATAATAATATAAAACTTTTTGTTATTTATTATATTAAGAGATTAGTTCTTTAAATTCTTATATATACTTTCATATAATTCAATTAACTATAAATTATTTAATTAATTTATACTTATATAGTTAAATTAATTATATAAATAGCATTGAATTATTTAATAAACTAGGTTCTTCTTTTCTCTCTCAATTCTTATTATTTTTTATTTTTACATTATTTTTAAAAATAAGACTACTTCTTATCAATATTATAGTATATTAGCACTACCTAATATAAATCTTAATATATTAGTGACTCACCCCAGTTTGAAGCTTAATTAAACTTTGTTTACACTAGCACACTATAACTATATTATATTATTATATTCTATGCCACATTACTTTTATAATAATCTTCCTCTATACTATATTAGTTTAATTACCATTACACTTATTTAATAGTAGTGATAAAACTACTAAAAACCTATTAGAAATTAATAACTATTTATATCAAATCTATTTATTACTATTTTAAATTTTATCTATAATCTATTTTATTTAAATTTAATATTATATATTATAATACCACTAAAAAAAATACCCTTATACTATTTTAATATTGATAGCAGCTTAATTATTAAGTGAATCTAAGATTTTAACCTTTAAAAGCTTATTACCCTCTAAGAAACTTATATTAGATAACTTTTAATTAAAAAAAATATGTTTCAAAGAGTTTAAATTTAATAAACCAGTTACTTCACTATAGTTAATATATTAAACTATCTTTTTAGTATTTTTATAAACAAATTAACTATTTATGATAGTTTTAAAAACCTTTATAAGATTGAAAACTACCTTAAAAATATAAAAAATTACCTTGATTTAATCCCTAATGAAGATTTAAAGAATATCCTTAAATTAACCACTTTTTTTTTTAGAAAAATTTGTTTATACTTGGTTGTTAACTTATTACAAGCTTAATCCTAAAGAATCTTTAGGAAGATAGTTTACTACAAGGATATAAACTTTTAAACAATTAGAAAAAACTTTTAAAAAGAGGTATTACCTAAAAAATCAAGTTTATTTAATAAGAGAAAAACTTTCCTAGCTTAAATAAAAAATTTCTATAAGATAATTGATTGAGAAATTTAATAAGATATATTTAAACATATTAAATATTACTGAAGAAAAACAAATCTACAAACTATTACAATATCTTAATTTTTAAGTAAAGCTCTAGTTAGTTAGTAGGGAACACTTTTATAATATGTTTTTTTTAACTTTTATAATGTAGCAATTATAATTAATGATATTCTTTACTTTATAACTAAATCTTTTTACCTTAAGAATTAATCTTTTAAAACTTACTTTAACCTACTTAAATCTTAAATGATAAATGTTTCTACTTTAAAGCTTTATGAGAAAACCTTTAGTAAAGAAGTTAAAGCCTATTTAAAAACAAATAAAGGTTATTACTATTGTTAAAAAACTTAAGTTAATTATAAAACTAACAAATACCCATTAAAGAAATAACATCTGTTTAATTTTTAATAAACCTAACTTATTAACCATAAATTAAACCTGAATAATATTAATATAACTTTAAAATTACCCCTTTTATAATTAGTTAGCAAGTTTTAATTTAATCCACAAAAATTCTAATAAACTAATAATTCCACAAATTAAACTATATATACTAGAGAAATCTAATTGATTAAATTACTAGAAACTAAAAATATTCTAGTAACTAATTTACCTTGTAATTTTTTACCTTTAACTATCACTTTATTGTTTGTGTTAATTAGTTCTTTTATAAATAAACCTGTTAGTGTTTTAATTAATTCTAATTGCTTTAATTATATTATCTCTTTTTTAATTATTATAAAGCTATCTTTACCTATCTAAAAAAGTAACTTGATAATTAAATATACTAATAACTTGATAAAATAAGCATCTGGTACTATAGTTAAATATTTATCATTACTTCCTAACTATTCCTAATATATTAAAATCTTAGTTAGTAATATTAGTTACAATTTTATACTAGGTTAAAATTAATTTAAATATCACAGTTTTATATCTATGAATATTACCCTAGAAGGTTACAAATTTATTATTTTATATTCCAAAAAAAATTAGTAAAATTAATCTTAAAAAATCTATATTACCCTACTATAAAATTATTAAATATTATACCTAACACTAACTCTACAATTATAACAAATAATTTTATTATTATAAGCAAAAATTAATATAAAAAAATAATTAAAAACATTAATAATTTATAAAAATATATATTTGTTTATTATTTATCTATTAACACTTCATTTGTTAACTTTAATAAAGTTATATCTAATAACCACTTTTTATATAATATAATAAGTTAATTTGCTAATGTTTTTAAACTTATAGATAAATTACCTCTTAAATATAATATTAAGCACAAAATTAAATTATTCTTTAATATATAACTATATTTAAAGTTTACTTACTATTTATCTCTTGAATAATATTAAACTTTGAAAGAAGAAATTTAAAAACTATTTAAAAATGGGTATATTAAATCTTCTTCCTCACTATAAAAATCTCTAATTCTTTTTATAAAAAAAGTTGATGGTGGTTAAAAACTATATATTAACAATTATATTTTAAACTCTAAAACTATTAAAGATAGAATTTTATTATTAAACTTATATAATATTAGGGATAAACTACTTAAATCAACTATATTCACTAAATTAGATGTTAGGAATAGATATTATAATATTAAAGTTAAAGAAAATTCTATCTTTTTAACTATTTTCAATACTTTTTTAAGCTACTATAAATTTATAGTTATAAATTTTAAATTATATAATGCTTTTGTAACTTTTACTTAATTCATCAATTCCCTTTTCAACCTTATTCTTAATAACTTTATTATTATTTACTTTGATAATATTTTAATCTATTTAAAAACTAAAGAAGAATATATTTAATATGTTAATTAGGTTTTATAAATTATTCAAGAATATAAATTACTTTTGAAACTATCAAAATATATTTTTAGTACTTTTTTTGTTATCTTCTATAGTTATATTATTTCCTCTTAAAAAATTAATATTGATTTAACTAAACTTAATGGTGTTAAAGCTTTTACTATACCTATAAATAAAGATTAACTAATGTTTATTCTTAGATTATTAAATTATTTTAAAGATTTCATTGATTCTTTTGTTGAATTTACTACTCTTTTTACTAATCTCTTGAGGAAAAACTCTTTTTTTAAATAAACCCCACTATATACTTTTTGCATAAATGCTTTAATTTTTTATATTACCAATACTCTTGCTTTATCTATTTTTAATCTAAAACTACCTACTATTATTTTTATTAACTCTAGTTCTTTTGTAATTAATAAATAATTAGCCTAGTTTGAATTTAATTTATATTTTACCTTTTAACTATAGGAAAAAATAATAAATAAGGGAGAATAGGTTAAGTTTAACTTTATAAATATTATTTTAAAACTAATAATATTCTAGTTAAAAAAAATGAAACTAGCTAAATTAAAACACCTAGTTTATAAATAAAAACTCTTTGCTTTAGTAAAAATAATTAAAAATCACTTATATTTCTTATTTTATAATCTTTTCCTAACACTTACAGATTATAAATCACTTATCTATTTAAATACTCAGAAACATTTATTAAGAAAACAAGTTAGATAAATTAAAACTATCTATGTTTATCTTTTCTTTATTTAATATCTCTTAAGTTAATAGAATTATGTTGTAAATACTATATCAAAAAATCTTACATACCTACCCTTTTATTCTAATTATAAAAACCCCAGCAAATATTAACTTAATGTTTATTAATGAAAAAAATAAAGAATTTATTAAATTACTTTAAAAAACATTACCAAATAATGATTTCTTTATTTTAGTTAAAGAAGAACTTTCTAAACTATTAGATAACTAATTAAAATATGTTAAAAGATTTAAAATTATCAATAACCTACTATATTATAATATTTATCTATATGTTTTTAATATTCTTAAGATTTAACAAATAATATTTAATGAATGTTATAACTTACTTATTAAAAGATATTAAAACTAGTTAAAGATTGCTGAGAGAATTAAAATAAAGTATTACTAACTTTCCCTAGTTAAATTAGTTTAGAAATACACTAATACTTATAATATATATTAAAGAACTAAATATAATACTTAATTAAAATATAGTAAACTTATTCTTTTATAAGTTCCTAATAAAACTTAACAACAAATCTAACTTAATTTCATGGAAATCCTTAAATCAACAAATAGTTATGATAACTTACTAAATATAATTGATTTATTTTCTAAATATGCTTATTTTATTCTTTATTTCAAAACTTTTACAGTTAAAGATGTTGCATAATTATTATTCTCTAATATCTTTACCTATCATAAAATTCTACAAACTATTGTATTTAACAAAGATATGTAATTCAACTCTTGATTTTAAAAGTTACTATCCTTTTCCTTTAAGATTAATCTAACTATATCTACTATTAATCATCATTAAACTAATAAACTTATTGAAAAAATATTAAAAACTTAAAATAAATGATTAAAGCTTATATTAACATTAATCAGTTAAATTAAGATACTTATATCTACCAGCTCTAATATTCATTCAACATTTTTATTAATAAATTAACAAGTTTTAACCTTAATTTTATCAATTATAATGAATATCCTAACTTAATAACTGCTCTAAAACTTTAAATCAACTTATCTTTAGATATTGTTGAATTTTAATCTAATATCAAGTATATTAATTTTATAGTTAAATTTAACTTAAAAGAAAATTAAAGGATTATAGAATAACAATACTTAAAGTTATCCAGAAATCCTCTTAAATATGAAATTAACATGTTTGTATATTTAGAACAATCTACCCTTAAACCTACTTTACTTAAATTTAGCTTAAATCTATAATACTTACTATTATATTATAATTCTTATAAGATTTAATCTATTGATTCAAATTTTGAAAATATTATCTTAAAATTACCTCTAACTTTAAAAATCAACCTTATCTTTCATATATCTAAAATTAAACCATATTTTAAAGATTTTAATACTTTTCCTAATTAATTAAAAGCCTTAAAACTAAATCCAATTATTAATTAAGATAGAGAAGAAGAATACAATATTAATTACATAATTAAATCTAAATCTATTAGGAACAAGCTTTATTTTTATATAAAATTGATAGATTATTCTATTAAAAAAGCTATATAAGAACCCCTAGAAAATATTAAGAATACCTTAGCCTATTATACCTATTTGCAAAAATCTAAGGAGTGTGTCTTTTCTAAGAAACCTATTAAAGGAGTGTTAAAAGACTAGTTCACTAAATTCTTATATATACTTTCATATAATTTAATTAACTATAAATTATATGATTAATTTATACTTATATAGTTAAATTAATTGTATAAATAGCATTGAATTTTCTAATAATCTAGGTTTTTCTTTTCCCTCTCAATTTTTACTATTTCTTATTTTTACATTACTTTTAAGATTAAAACTACTTTTTATTAATATTATAGTATATTAGCATTACCTAATATAAATCTTAATATATCAGTGACTTACCCTAATTTGAAGCTTAATTAAATTTTGTTTACACTTGCATACTACAACCATATTATATTATTATATTCTGTGCCATATTACTTTTATATTAGTTTTCCTCTATACTATATTAGTTTAACTACCACTATACTTATATATTATTTCAAAATAATTTGATTAAATAATAAATATTAAAAAATAATTTTTTGATAAAAAAATTTTTAATTTATATATAGTTTAAATTTTTATATTTTATATATTTTTGCTATATATTCCATTTTGAAAAAT
>JNEM01014193.1:0-15758 GCA_000697335.1 Conidiobolus incongruus B7586 | reverse complement strand
AATAAAATATTTTTGATGATTATTATTTATTTCCAATAAAATTATTACTTTATAGTTTAAATAATGACAATTTTTATAATTGAAAAAATATATATTTTAATATATAAGAAGTAAAAATAAATATATAATATAGAATTAATAATTTTTTTTATTTCTAATAACTATTCTCTATATTTTTAATAAAGATCAAATATTTAAAAAAAATTCTTTTTATTAAAGACTAAAATTTGAAATTTTATAAACTAATTAAATTTTTCTATAGAAATTTTCTTTCTTATAAGCTAGTTTTTTAACTACCTAAAATAATTATAATTAAATTGGTTATAATTTAAAGAATATACTAGATATAGTAGATTTTTTTAATTATTTTTAATTAGAAAGTTTTTTATAACTTTAAATTTATATATTTAGCAATTATAATATAAAATAATAAGTTTTTTAAATTATATTTAGAATATTAATTTAAAATACTTTTATTCAAAGAAAATATATACACTAACCCACAAAAGTAAGTTATAAAATTAAAATTACTTAAATATTTACTTATATCTTAAACAATTCCTAATTAAATAAATTTAAATTAAAATATATAATTTACCTATATTAATTAATTATAATTAACTATATTTGATTATATTACATTAGCTATTGGTTAATATATCCAAACCTAAAATTTAACCAAGGTAAGTTATAAATTTGTAGGTTTATAAGTTAAAGGGGTATAAATAACAAAACTTATATATATTTTCTTTTTCTTTTGTTGTATTATATATATTATAAAACTATTAAGCTAATATTTTAAAATTAATATTATAATGTTTAAATCTCTCTTTAAAAAAGTTCATTTATGAATTAATCAACTTTATAATAAAAATAAATCAACTTATGAGATTGTTAGAATTACTAGTGTTAACTAATCTATTATAGTTAAGGTTATTAAGAATAATACTAAAGAAATACTTAAACTAAAACTTAAACATATTAAAATTATAAATAAACATGATAAAAAGTATATTTATAGATTAGTTAGTATAAGTAAATATAATGCTATTATAAAAGTGTAAAAAGAATTACAAAACTATATAGGAATATTATTTAGTATTAATACTATTATATGTACTTTATATTAGAATAGATATTACTTATATTTTAAGAAAAAACACCCCTAACTAAAAAAGTTTTATCATAAAGTTAAGTGGGAGTTTAAATGTTAACACTAAAGTTGAACTGAAATTGATTAAAGTAAAGTTATTTAGTTCAATGAAACAAAGATATATTTTAATAAATTTAATTAAAAAGCTAGATGTTTTAAAAAAGATAAAGAACTACTTTATAACCATTATGTTATTACAACCCAAAAATACAATGATAGGTTAATTATAGTTTAGGGATATATATTATCTTTAAATATAGGGAATTTTTATAAGGTTGATAAGGGAATTAATATTGAGATGTACCAAAGTATTTTAAACAATTAATTGAAAAAAATTATTAAGTGGTATAGATTAAAAAAATCAAATATTATTTTTTAACAAGATAATATACTTTGTTATACTATAAATTCTATTATTAAATAGCTTAAAAATAACAAAATAACTATTATAAAATAACCTCTTCAATCTTTTAATTTTAACCTAATTGAATATCTTTAAGATTAATTAAAAAAATCAATTAAAGCTTTCCCCCTAGCAAAAAATTTAAATTAACTTTAAGAGTATATTTAAGAAGCTTAGAATAATATTAGTTTTGCTTAATATAAAAAGCTAGTTGACTCTATACCCTACAAACTTAAAGAAGTTAGAAAAACAAAAGGTAGATATACTAGATATTAATTTTTCTATCAATACTAAAACCTACAAATTTATAACTTATTTTAAGTATACTTTTAGTGTTAATATATCAATTAATAATTAATTAAATTTAACTATATATATTATATTATAAACAAAAAATATATATTAATTAAATAGTTTAATATAAGTTTATTTAAATTAAAATTAATTAAGATATTAATAGAAATATATATATTTTTAATTTTATGACTCATTTTTGTAGGCTAGTATAGTTTACTAATAATTAATTTTTTTTAAACATTAAATAAAAATAGCATATATTATTAAAATCCATTATAATAATTAATATTTATTTATCAATAAAATGTTTATTTAAAAAAATTTATAAAGGGGGTTAATTTAGCTTAATTTAATACTATAAATTATGTTTTAATAAAGGATTATATAAAAAAATCTAAAATTCATCAATTATAATAATAATTGTAAAAATCTTGATTTTCAGCTATATCTTAATAAGTTTTATTTAAAAATAACTATTCTTGTTTTTTTAATCTTTAGTTAAATTATTAGTTACCTATTTTATATTTTTATTAATTAATTTAAATTTAAAATTTAATATATATAAAGTATTTATATAAATAATATTAAAGTATTTTGATAATTCTTTAACTGAAATAAAAATATAATTTTTAATATATTTTTTTATTTTATTAATAATTAGAAAAATAATAATTCAAATTAGTTTTTTAAATTTAATAGGTTTTAAATAGTTTTTTTCTTAGTTTTAAAATAATTTACCTAGTAATAAATTGTTGATTTAAATAATGCTTTATTTTCAAATATTGCTTGCAAATTTTAAATGATTATAGAGGGTTTATGGTTAAATTTTACTAATATTAAAATAAAAAACTTATGATAATTATTTTTTAGTTTAAGCATAATTAAATTAAATAAATAATTTTAAAAAATTATTTTTATAATCAAAAAAATTATTATATATATATATATATATATATATATTCAAAACTATTTATTTTCTTATTTGTTTTGTATATATTTTTTTATTTGAAATTAATAATATGTTTGAAAAATTAGAAATTAAAAAATTTCCCATTTTTCTAATTCTATAGTATTATTATTAATTAATAAAAAATATAAATCATTAATACAAAATCAATTATTTATTATTTAAAAAAATAAATATAGTTATCTTAATAAATAATAGTTTAAGAGAATACTAAGAAAATATTTTGGATTGCAATAAATATTAGATTATATTAGTTATAATATTAATGTATAACTAGAATTTATAATCTTAAGATAATATCTATTTAATATTAAAAAGATTTAATTTTTGATTTATAATTTATTATATTCAATTTAATTAAATTTCAATATTTGTTAATAAAAAAATATTACTTAGAATCATTTATTTATATAAATGAAAAGTTAAATATTCTGTATATAATTGTTATTATTAATATTCTTTAAAATAAATTTTAATTCGAAATTTTAATAGAATTATTGAATACACATAGAATAAAGTAAGATTTCAATAATAAATGAATATATCATAATAAATTAATAATCTTATTAATATTAAATTCTAAATTGAAGATTAATATATATTTTTATTTAATAATGAAAAAAAATAAAATATAATGATTTTATTATTAATATCGTTTTAAAAAAATTGATTAAATTATTAAAATATAATTTGGAAATTATTTTAATTTATAATTTAAAATATATAAAATTATATCAAAATTTATTAATATTGAGTAGTTAAGATTTGACATCCATGCAATTGAATTAAATTAAGTGAGCTTTTTATATTTGTATTATTATCATGTCATATTTATATTGATATATTAGTTAGATAGCTTTATATACTAATAGCTGGTGATTTTCAAAATAATCATCTAAGATTAAACTAGTATAAATCAACTATCATTATTTATTAATTTATTTATTGAAATTAATACCTATATAACGCAATTTTCGAATATTTCAAATAAAAATATAGTGATTATAGTAATTTAATGAATTAAAATATAGAATATTTTTAAAGTTTGAGTATTTCGAGAAAAATATATTAAAAATGGATCATATCTTTTTATAATATAAATTATATTTGTTTTTTTTAATTTAAATTAATTGGCTAACTATTTTAAAAATGTATTTTAAAAATTTATAAATCATTTTAAAATAATTATTTAAATGAGTTAAAACTAAATAGATTTTCATTAAGAATTAATTTAAAACACGTGCAAAATTTGGATAGTAATAATAAAAATGTTATATAACAACATTACTTTTCAAGTTGTGATTACTTCAAACCCCAGATAATGAATGGGGAGAGTAAATAAGAAAATTATTCAAATTGTAAAATAGAACATAACATAAAAAATAGAGTTTTCATTAAAACATCGCTGATGATACATCATCGTTTAAGCTCTGTATATAGTTCTTTAGAGTCATTCCATAGGGGAACCTGCTGAAGCAGATGTAGTTAAATAAATAAAAATAGTAATATTAACTTTTGATCTATGAATATCAAGGATTTATAGAAATCCTACTAAAAAAATCTATTAATTCAAGTTAAAATATGTCAAATCAATATAAAAACCAACGATTATCTTACTGTAACGATTAAATAGATATTGATTATACCAAATAGGAAAATTAAACAACAACTTGTTTATCTCAATTACTACTCACAGCAAATTCCTAACAAAATCGCCAAATTTCCTCAATAATTTGAAATAAGCCTATTTTTATAATGTCCTAATTAGGAATCATTAATTCATAAAATCATTCGTTATCTTGTTGGAAAATTTTGATAACAATACCACGTTTTGAATGATTGGTTGAATTTTAAGGGTGCAATATAGAGGTTTGTAATAGATTGATTTTTGACAAATTACTTAATATAAATATACATATGGTGCAGTATTGATGATGATTTTATTTTTTATTAATTAGACTCATTCATTTTTGCATTTTATAATATTTCAAATACTCTTATATAATATATTTAAAAAAGATATTAGAGTATGTGGATCAAATCAAGTATACTTGTATGTTTATTGACGCCTAGTTGGTCCCTGTTCAAAGGAAATCTTAACCAGAGCAGGAACGTATTCTTCGGATGGATGGGCCAAGCAACTGATATGAATCTCTCAACAAAAGTCGGCCAATGTGAAGCTGACGTCAGGGCATGCTCTGCATCTAATATCAATGGCTGCTGCAGTCCCAAAATGGGGATCGTTGTACTTGCTCTACAGTGGACCCCTTCTACTGGCCCCAGAGACGCTTGGACCTTGCACGGCTTATGGCCAGACAATTGTGACGGTACTCAAGGTCCTCGAAATGGATGTGATCACTCCAGAAATTATAATGATATGAAAGATATCATTTCAGCCGATTCTAATCTTCTTGATCAGATGAATACTTATTTCCCCAGTTACAAAGGAGACAATCCCACATTTTGGATGCATGAATGGACGAAGCATGGTACATGTGTATCAACCCTCAGGCCAGAATGCTATGAATCTTACGAGCCTAAGATGGAAGTTAGAGAATTCTTCAATAAGACACTCGAACTGCGCCAAAGATTTGATCCATATTCAGTTTTGGAAGAAGCAGGTCTCAAACCAGGCAGAATGTATACTAGAAGCAAATGGCTTGAAGCTCTTCAGTCTACATTCGGTGAAAGTATTGTGCTTCGTTGCAGGGGTAGCACTATCTCGGAGGTGCATATTTTTCTCAGCATTTATGGTAAAGATCGCTATGAATTAACTAACGCTTATTCACCTACTAACTGCCCTACTCGTATTAATTATCCTATGAAATATTAAATCTTGGTATTTCAATAGTATTTTGTTTGTGGAAAACTCCTTTGATTCACATTTTAATTAAATAATCATGTTAAATATTTATATCCATTTAGGCGAATATATTAACATTGTATATACCAATTGATATTACCCTGATTTTAACTAATTATCACCCGTCCTATAATAATATCTATACTTTTTAATTATTCTTACCATAATATAAACACTCGAGAATAAATAAAAATATCAAAATTAATATTACTAACAATTCGAAAAATTATATATTGGCTCCAACTAAATATTCTCACTTATCTTTTTTAAAATTGCTTATTATATTTAGATATTTTGTTCATATTACTCATATACTCTTAACTGAATGCCATATACTATTTAAATGAACATATTGAATATAAACTAATATTTGAATTGGTTCAATTTAATTAAAAATATCAAATTAAAAATTTAATTTTACCTTGATTTAAACACTTAAAGATAATCTAATTTTATTTTTATACTGTTAAGCCTTCTTAAACTAACATATTAAAATTTTTAGTTAAAATATTTAAACTCAATCATTTTGAATATAATTATTTAAAATAATATTTAAATATGGCTGACGAATTGTAATAATGTATTTGATAATAAATTACAAAATGCCATATATCAAAATGAAAATATAATAAAAATGACTATGTGGCCTTCCGTATAGCTTTATAAGCATACTATAATAGTAGTTTTTGAAAGTTCAATTTATTTTTATAAATATTAATCACCTTTAAAATCAAATATTTTATCAATTATTTAGCATTAAAAGATAAATTTTTTATGAGATTTTTAAATTACAATGTAATTTCACTTGATTAAAATTAAATTTTTTATTAATTTTATTTTTCGAACTTAATATAAAATCTAGTACTTATAAAATATATAAACAAAATTCATTGATAATATAAAAAAATTTCCAAAATATTCGAAATCTTTTTATTATAATTAGACAGATCAATATTAAGCTTCGAAACCTTTACTTACTGAATTTTCCACAGATTAAATTTTTAGTCACTTGATAATCCCCTGAAATTCCTATTAATCTGTCATATGATCTTTTTTAAATTAATCAATTTATACAATTCCAGTTGATCAGCATTATATTTTAAAATATAAAAACATATATATAGCTATAAAGAATGAAATTAGAGTAATAACCAAACTTTGAAATTATTATTTAATATATTTATTATTAAGTATATTAATTATTTTCTTTTGGCTATAAACCAGGAGCTTGGTGTAAGTTAAAATGTAACTTTCAAATTAACCTAATTTATTATTAGATTAATATTCAAAGTAATTTTTAAATCTAGTTAAATTATAATTTACTAATAAAATTTTTAATTTAATATAGAATCATAAGGTCAAAATTAAAAGTTCTCAATTTTAGTTGCAATGATATTTATATCAACTCAGATTAGTTTATTTGTGAATTATTGGATAATTTTAATTAACTTTATTCAGAGTTAAAATATAGAAAATTGAATAATTGTAAAATAATATAATAATCAAAATTAGGTAAAGTTTTATATAGAAATATCATAATTTTAATTACTTAAATAAATTTTTAATATTTTAAATTTGATGAAAATATTAGTAAAAAATTTAAATTTATCAATTTTTTTAAGATTGAATGATGAGTAATTTTATACTATTGGAATTGATTTATTAAATGATGCTTTAAAATGAAAAAATAATTTATAAAATAATAATTATTATTAATTATAATAATTATACAATTTACTTACACAGTATTTTAGATATGTTATAACCATCGATATTTGTTGATACCAAATTTTAAAGGTGATAATGCAAATTCAAATATTCTTTTAATACGTTAGAAATTGGGCTTGATTTATTTGAAATATCACATTTAAAAAAGAATATTTAAATATGAATTAAGACCCTGATTTTAAATGAGTGAAAAA
The DNA here is from genome assembly GCA_000697335.1 of Conidiobolus incongruus B7586. Lineage (NCBI taxonomy): Eukaryota > Fungi > Entomophthoromycota > Entomophthoromycetes > Entomophthorales > Conidiobolaceae > Conidiobolus > Conidiobolus incongruus. The sequence goes on along the minus strand of JNEM01014193.1, from coordinate 8,153 downwards.
AAATTACTAAAAAAATGATTGGTTTAGGAAAATTTATTTTAAATAAGCAAACAAAATGGAGAGGGTCAAAATCAATCTCACCATAGTCATCATCAAATAGTTAATTAACTCACATCATTGGATAATTGAGTGGTTGGGGTGTGATTGGTAGTTAAATTGGTATAAAACGTGACGATAATCTCTTGATCATTATCATCATCTTATCAATCTATCTATATAACTATTTTAATTCAACTGCAAATTGTTAATAGTTCATCCTTTTCTCTTTAACTATCATCAGGTATGACTGCTTCCATGTTTTTAAGAACTACCTCTAGAGCCACTCGCTCTTTGTTACACAATTCCAATGCTCGCGCTTTCAATTTGGCTAAGCGCGCTTCTACCAACTACCAATATCGTTGGAACTCTAGCGAGGCTAAGCCTAACGCTTCCTCTGGTGGTAACTCTAATCTCTTAATTGGTGCTGCTCTCGTCGCTGCTGCAGGCGGCTACTATTTCTATTCCCAGTCCAATGCCTCCTCAAGCAAGAGTGGTAAAGACTCCAAATATGTGTGGAAGGGTATTGATTATGGTAAGGTATATGATAGGATTGCTGATCTCTTAGAAGCTGACCCGGATCACGATGACGGTTCTTTCGGTCCCATCTTTGTTAGATTGGCCTGGCATGCTTCTGGTACTTACGATACCAAGACCAAGACTGGTGGTTCCAGTGGTGCTACCATGAGATTCGAACCTGAATCTATGCACGGTGCTAATGCCGGTTTAAATCTTGCTAGAGACCTTCTTGAAAAGATCAAGAAGGAATTCCCTCAAATCAGCTATGGTGACTTGTGGACATTGGCTGGTGTTTGTGCTATCCAAGAGATGGGTGGTCCCATCATCCCTTGGAGACCTGGTCGCTCCGACTTGACCGCTGAATCTTGTACCCCTGATGGTCGTCTTCCCGATGCTTCCAAAGATGCTAAGCACATTCGTGATATCTTCTACAAGATGGGATTCAATGACCAAGAAATTGTTGCTTTATCTGGTGCTCATGCCTTAGGCAGATGCCATACTCAAAGCAGTGGCTACAATGGCCCCTGGACCTTCTCTCCCACCACTTTCACCAACGAATTCTTCAGACTCTTAGTCGAAGAGAAGTGGGTCAAGAAGAAGTGGAGCGGCCCTGAACAATACGAAGACAAGACCACTGGTACCTTAATGATGTTACCCACCGATATGGCTCTTATCTGGGACCCTAAGTTCAAGCCACACGTCGAAGCCTATGCCAAGGATAGTGATCTCTTCTTCAGAGACTTTGCCAAAGCCTTCAGCAAGCTCCTGGAATTGGGTGTCTCTTTCGAGCCCAATGCTCCCACCTTTGAATTCCAACCCCAAATTTAATCATTCAATATTAATACCATCTCATCTCTTCAGAATATATCACAATAAAATCTATTAAAAATTAATTGGGATGATTTGACACATTATTGGTAAGAAGCATGTATTGTTACAAGGAGACTGTTGAATTCATTGGGGTGGATCACAAGGGATTAATTTAATCCAGTGTGACCAAATTTCAATCCCAACGATTTGTAATGTGATGAATTCAATATAATTCAATTGGATTTATTAAATTTCAATAATGATATGGCTTATTAATTGATGACGATTATTTTTTATCAATTCATTATCAAGTTTAAGTTTTAATTTTCTAACACTTTGTTGTCGTTAAAAATATATATTTTTCTTCAGTATTTTCCAAGTTCTTGAGATGAAAATTTATTCAATGATATTAATAGATTTTATAGCATACTTTTTATTACTTGTTAGACAAGTATTTGTAGATAGAACATTATGAATATTATTCAAAAGGTTATCATAACGCCATTATCCATCATTATTATATACATTATCATTGCTTTATTAATTAATAAAAAATGATCATTCAATTTAAATTATATCCATTTCAAGACTTATTCACTAGTTTTAATAACAATTAAAAATTTGAAAATGGTTTCAATTTGAATTATGGAATTGATATGTATTCCTAAAGTTTTTATTTAGAATTTTTTAATCTTTTTATTTAATAAATAAATTTACCAAATATAGATATGATATATGAGATAAAATAAGTATTAGTGATATAAAAACTGTAAAATTTATATGAAGAGTTAAGAAATACATGTTCAGATTTGGAATTAGGTAAATGAATTATTCGAAATAATCAAATCACACTATTAGACTAGCTATAGGCAAATATTTATAATGTCAAATTATTATAAAATAATCATATGTAATATAGTAATAGTAATGTATTTAATAAAAACACACTTATTAATATCTAATATTAAAATATTTATTAGTAAAAAAATAATTATCAAATTTTAACAGTAATATCAAGAACAATTAAGTTTAGTAATATATATTTATATCTATAACAAATTTTGAGATTGATCATGATAAACTTTAATTTATATTATTTTAGTTTAATTCTAAAAAATTGAGTATTTGGAAACACTAAATAATGTCAGTATTGAAATATACTTATTTTCCCTTTATAATTACTAATTTGCTATAATTCAAATTAAACCTTGGCTATATATTTAAGCATTAACAAGCTTTATAATAGAGACATAACCTGGTCGAATAGCGATATTATTGATATCAAACGTGATATTTAATATGTCTATTAATAGTAATGCAAAGTTATTTTTCATAGCTTAAAAGGAATAAGATAAATATTGAATATAATATCTATTAGTCATTATTATTAACAACTGATGAATTATAAAAATAATCAAATAATCACATATAATTCCAAGTTATATAAAATTAGAAAATAGCCATTATTCAATATAATCAAAATTAAAAGGAAATGAAGAGACGAAAGTCAATAGAATAAACAAATTTGACAATTTTAAATATATACATGTCATTTAATAATTTGTACATTATTATGACAACCTATTTGATTGATTATTTCTATTATACCTAAATAATTTCAATTATCATAAAATATTTTCAAATTGATATCTTACAATTCTTATTTTAATCATTAATTGATATATTTTTAATATTTAGTTTAAAGTCTTTAAAACAATTTAATGATTTTTAGGAATTCTTATATGGTAATTCTCATTTAAAGAATATAATCTTCAAATTAGTTGCAATTCACTTGTTCTATTGACTATAATTTATATTAGTCATAATCAAGGGAATAGCATATTATATATAATAATCATTATTATCTGAATCCATTAGAATTTTTAATTATAAAATATAGTAAAAACTCATTGTGATGATTGATTTATCTTTTACTATATTGTTAATTCCAATATCATTTAATAATAGCAAATATGATATCAAGTTATAAATCATTGAAATTAGTATTTTGATTCAGTGTCCAATAATGATAAATCCATTCTTTCATTATTTCGAACAATAATTATTAGAATAATTGAAATCACAATAATTAAATTACATTCAAATCAAAAATATCCAATCACATTATTTCATTCAAGTGATTAATTTATAATGTATGATCATGAAATACCTCCAAAATCTAAATTACAATTCAAATAATTAAAATATTCAGAGTTAACTATATTTTATTTATATTTAAAATTCATCAATTTATTCTAAATATATAACATTAATAAAAATTATATACCCAATGAAAAACAAATTACCTGGAACTGAATGAGTGGAAAACAGATAAATCTCTCCAACCAAGTGACTTTAGTAACATCCAAACGTTCCATCTCCACTTGATTACTCCTCTGAATTAACTCCCTAGTTGTCATTCCATAACAAACTACCAAAATCAATATATCATATAATATCAATGTATGAAGAACTTACTCAAAAACCAATGAAATAAGACCAACTGGCTCAGTAACAAATTCCCAACCAGCAATATCAAAGTTAGTACATAAATATTAGCACTAATCAATATCAATGAAAGATTAGATAATTGATCATTTCCCAAACCCAATTTGACTATTTTCAAAAAAGAAATTAATGAATTTATTAATATGTATAAATTATAATTTTACCAAAATTAAAAAAATCTTCATAATTTAAAATTAATTTTATAAAACTTTTAATATTATAAATTAAAGTAATCCAACAAAATATATTCATACTGGATATAGAAACAAAGAATAATCTAAAAACAATCATTAATAATTCAGTAGTATTTAATTTTAATACTTACTTGTAATTGGATTTTCCAATACAATTATTCATCCAAGGACAGTGATGATCTAAACCATCAATGCAAATTTGACACATTTTACAATGATAACTAGTCTTCAACCTATATAATTAATCTGCAATTAATTATTATTAATATTAATATTGGCTAATATATTTACACATCTCGGGAGCATCCAAAACAATATATATTTTCGGAGTCTGAGACTAACATTCTGAAGTCAATTTCTTCATTATCGTCTTCAGGTTCCGTGTTATTTAATATTAGAGGGTCTGAAGTATCGATAATTGTACAACCAATACTACACAGAACACTTAATAGGAATAGAAGTATGAGAAATGAGCGTAAAGTGCCTTGAATATTATAAATAGGGTTCAGTAAATAAAATTGGGACCAACTTATCCAAATGACTAACACCCATTGAATTTGATAATATAAATTATTTAATACTGTTTTAAAGATTGTATTGAGTGATTTAATCCTTATCATTGTGCTTAAATAATATTTGAGCGATTAATTAAAGTTACAAATTATAAGGGGATAGTAAGGTACTTTAAAGGTTTTTTTATTCAGTTTATTTATTTAGATTAATTTAAGGGATAAATATCACAAGATCAAGGTTGAATTTGAACCAATTGTAATTACATGATTTAGCCGCAATTGTTAATTTAAATGTTAAAATTTAGAATAATTGTAACTTGAATGAGAATAATATATATATAAATATAAATTATTTTAAAAATAATAATTATTGAATGAATAATTGAAATAAAAGAAAAATAAGAGTATAATATATATTAAAAAGTTTTTATAATAATAAATTATTAAAATAAAGCTCCAAATCTTTTTTTTAAAATATCAAACAGGTTATAATTTATTGAATGTGTTAAATTAATATCCAATATTAAATCATTTAATTATTCAATTTATCATTAAAAAAATAATTTCAAAAATTATTGATCCAAAAAAATTTTTTTTATATAAATTATAATAATTTTTTAAGTTCTAAAAAAATTAATATTCATTAATTAAATTTAAATAATATTTTGAAATAAATATTGTTTACCTGATTTTTGATCTTCAGATAATTTCTTAGGGAATTGAATTTTATACGTTATATATAGTTTGCCTTTGTCAGACGGAATTTCGTGTACTGGCATACCTTCATCTTCGATAATTTGTACATGGTCTATAAAACAGATTAGTTATATTAGGTAAATTATATATATTATATTGTAATAAATTCATTACCAAATGGAGTCACTTCGCTTCTTTTGATTGTGATAGTGCGATTGTCCAAATGAGTCAATTCTTTTTGGAATCCAACCAAAGCCTATAAAATATTTCGTTAATGACTAAATAATGAATGTAAAGTAACCAAATACCTCTAATAAAGTCAAAGTAACCGTAGCGTGTAAATCATTGTTGTCACGCCTGAAGACAGGATGAGGTTGAGCAATCAAATGGAAGTTAATGTCACCAGGAGCGTGGTCGGGACTCTGATCTGATTCGCCTTCGAACTGAATCACATGGTTGCTGGGCATGCCTCGCTCAATCACAACGGTCAACTGTTCATTGTCTCTGATGACTTTTTGACCCTTACAGATGGGACAGTTGTGCTTTATGATCTTACCGCGACCGCTACATTTGTCACAAGTGGTCGACACTTGCTGAATGAAACCGGGAGCAATTTGGTGTTGCTTGACCACTACGCCACTTCCCTTACACTTGGTACAAGTATGGACGTCATCGGTGGACTTGGCGCCAGAACCGCGACACTTGGGACAGATGACTTGTTTGGAGATATCTACATCGAATTCCTTACCGTTGTAGAGATCTTCTAACGTTACGGGAATGGCCATATTGATGGATTCTCCTTTACGTTCTCTTCGTTGATGTCCTAATCATCACAATTAATATATTATTCAATTCAGTATAATTATATTATATTACTTCCAAAACCACCACCGAAGAATCTAAATTAAAAATTAATAAATTAATTATATTTAATATATAGCTTATATAATAAACTTACGATTCAAACATTTCGAAAGGATCCTGATAGTGAGTTCTACCACCTTCCTTCAAACCTTCCTCACCGTATCTATCATAAATACGTCTCTTATCATCGTCACTCAATACTTCATAAGCTAAACCCGAATATCAATACCAAACAATATTATATCTATAATATTAAATACCTTCAGCAGTCTCAACAAATTTCTGCTTAGCTTCCTCATCATTCGGATTCTTATCAGGGTGATATTTCTTACTCAATTTCCTATAAGCCTTCTTAATCTCTTGCGTAGTGGCACTCCTATCTACACCTAAACGAGCGTAGAAATCACTCGACTTACAGTGAATATACGAGAATAGACAGAATAGTAATGTGAGGATTAGGAATTGGGAAGAGTTAGAATTGGTTATAAATTTCATTATTAATTAATTTTAATATAACAAAATATCAATAATTATCAATTAATTTATATATATATATATATATATATATTTAGGTTTTTAATTATATTAAATTTATATTTTAATGATCAGTGAGATGAATGATGGAATATTTAATTATAATTATATTTATTTATAAGTTAAGTAACTATTTAATCATGAATTAGTTGTCATAAATTTATTGGATATTTTTTTTAATTTTTTTTAATAAATTTTAATTCTAAAAATTTTAATATTTCAATAAATAATATCTTTAATTAAAATAATTTTAATATTAAATTCAATATAAAAGTATTAAATTATCAATTTAATTTTCTAAAAATACATAATAATTATGATTAAAATATTATTTAATATTAATTTGAATTTTGAAATTTTATAAAATTGTTTAAAAAAATATATCCTATCAATATAATCTAATTTACAAAATATTACAAATTATGAATCAAAAATATAATATATACATTATTTTATATTACTAGAGAATAGTCCAAATATCATTAAATATCTCAAATAATCTAATTATTTTATTTTTACTTTGTATTTTTAATAATGGGAATTTTTTATAATTAAAAATAAATAAATATTTTAATATATATTATATAAAAATAAATACATAATATAAATTTAATAGTTTTTTTATTATTAATAACTTTTTGCTATATTTTTAGCAAACTTTTAATACTTAAAAAACTATTTTTTTTATTAAAGATCAATATTTGATACTTTACAAACTAATTAAATTTTTTATAGAAATTTTCTTTTTTATAAGCTAGTTTTTTAATTACTTAAAGTAATTATAATTTTATAGGTTATAATCTAAAGTATATATTAGATATAATAGTTTTTTCCAGTTATTTTTAATTAGAAAGTTTTTTATAGCTTTAGATTTATATATTTTATAATTATCATATAAAATAATAAGCTTTCTTAAATTATATTAAAAATATTAATTAGAAATAAGTTTATTAAAAAAATAATAAAAAATTAATATTAATTAATTTTCTTTCAAAAACCAAATTAGAATAACATATATTATTATAATCTATTATAATAATTAATATTTGCTTAATAACAAAATGTTTATTTAAAGGGATTTATAGAAAAGATTGATTTAACTTAATTTAATATCTTGATTTATGTTTTAGTAAAGGATTATATATATAAAGATTTAAGATTCATCAATTATAATTATTTGTTATAAAAGTTTAAACATCTAATAATATTTAAATAAATTTTGTTTAAAATAACTATTTTAATTTTTTTAAGCTTTAGTTAAATTATAAAGTACCTATTTTACATTTTTTTTATTAATTTAAGTTTAAACTTTAAAATATATAAAATACTTGTAAGACTAATATTAGAGTGCTTAGATAATTCTTTAGCTGAAATAAAAAGGTATTTTTCAATATATTTTTTCACTCTATTAATAATTAAAAAAAATAACAATTAAAATTAATTTTTTAAATTTTAATAGGTTTTAAATAATTTCTTTTTT
>JNEM01014190.1:0-12968 GCA_000697335.1 Conidiobolus incongruus B7586 | reverse complement strand
GCTCAAGTGCGTGATATTGCTACTGTTTGTACAGCTGTTGCCTGTGGTGATCTTTCTCAAAAAGTGACTGTTTCTGTTCAGGGTGAAATTCTAGAACTGAAAGTAACTATCAATACCATGGTGGATCAACTCCGAACCTTTGCTGCTGAAGTAACACGTGTGGCTCGTGAAGTAGGTACAGAAGGTAAACTTGGTGCTCAAGCCGAAGTAGAAGGAGTTGGTGGAACATGGAAAATTTTAACAGATAGTGTAAACACTATGGCCTCTAATCTCACAGCTCAAGTCAGAGATATTGCAAATGTAAGTAAAGCAGTAGCTACGGGAGATCTTTCTAAAAAGATTACAGTCAATGTCAAGGGTGAAATCTTGGACTTGAAGAACACTATTAATACGATGGTTGATCAACTGAGGACCTTTGCTACTGAAGTGACCAGAGTTTCTCTTGAAGTAGGAACAGAAGGAAAGCTTGGAGGTCAAGCTGTTGTTAAAGATGTTGGTGGTACATGGAAGGATCTTACAGATAATGTCAACTTGATGGCTGCTAATCTTACTGGTCAAGTACGTTCTATTGCTGAAGTCACGACAGCTGTAGCAGATGGTGATTTGTCTAAAAAAATCACAGTCGATGTCAAGGGAGAAATTCATTTATTGAAAACTACCGTCAATTCTATGGTTGATCGACTTAGGACTTTTGCTGCTGAAGTTACCCGTGTTGCTCGCGAAGTAGGTACTGAGGGTAAATTAGGAGCACAAGCTCAAGTTAAAGATGTTGGTGGTACTTGGAAAGAATTAACCGACAATGTCAATACTATGGCTGCTAATTTTACTGCACAAGTCAGAGATATTGCCAATGTCAGTAAAGCAGTAGCTCGAGGTGACTTATCCAAGAAGATCACTGTTGATGTCAAGGGCGAAATTTTGGAATTAAAGAACACAATCAATACCATGGTAGATCAATTGCGTACTTTTGCAACTGAAGTTAGCCGTGTATCTCTTGAAGTCGGAACAGAAGGCAAACTGGGCGGTCAAGCGGTAGTTAAAGATATTGGTGGTACTTGGAAAGATCTTACGGACAATGTAAATATTATGGCCGCCAATCTTACAGGACAAGTGCGTTCGATTGCTGCTGTGACTACTGCTGTTGCTTGTGGTGATTTGTCGCGTAAAATTACTGTTGATGTGAAAGGTGAAATTTTGGAACTCAAGAATACTGTCAATTCTATGGTAGACCAACTGCGTACATTTGCTGCTGAGGTTACACGTGTTGCTCGCAAGGTCGGAACAGAAGGTAAACTTGGTGTACAAGCTCATGTGAAAGATGTCGGTGGCACCTGGAAAGAATTAACCGACAATGTGAACACGATGGCTTCTAATCTTACTCTACAGGTCCGTGACATTGCCAACGTATGTAAAGCTGTAGCATGCGGTGATTTATCTAAAAAGATCACCGTAAGTGTCGAAGGTGAAATTTTAGACCTTAAGAACACTATCAATACCATGGTTGACCAATTAAGAATGTTTGCTTCTGAAGTTACTAGAGTTGCTCGAGAGGTAGGCACTGAAGGTAAACTTGGCGTTCAAGCCCAAGTCACGGACGTGGGTGGTACTTGGAAGGAAATTACTTATAATGTAAATACTATGGCTGCCAATCTTACCTCGCAAGTAAGAGCTTTTGCCCAAATTTCTGCCGCTGCTACTGATGGTGACTTTACCCGCTTTATTACCGTTGAAGCTTCAGGTGAAATGGACTCGCTTAAAACCAAGATCAATCAAATGGTATACAACCTGAGAGAAAGTATTCAAAAGAATACAATGGCTCGTGAAGCTGCTGAATTAGCCAATAGAGCTAAATCTGAATTCTTAGCCAATATGTCTCACGAAATCAGAACCCCAATGAATGGTATCATTGGTATGACCGCCTTAACTCTTGAAACCGAGCTCACAAGACAACAGAGAGAAAATCTTATGATCGTATCAACTATGGCTAATTCCCTCTTGACAATTATCGATGATATTTTGGATATTTCTAAGATTGAAGCCAACAAACTAGTGATGGAACAAATTCCTTTCTCATTGAGATCTTCAGTATTCAGTGTCTTGAAGACTTTGGCTGTTAAGGCCAATCAAAAGAAACTAGACTTAATATATAATTTCGAAGGCACTATTCCTGATCAACTAATCGGTGATCCTCTCAGATTAAGACAGGTCATTACTAATCTCATTGGTAATGCTGTGAAATTTACGACCAAAGGACGTGTAATCTTGACCGCTCAGACCAAAGAATTTATTGATGACGAGGTTGTGTTGTTATTCTGTGTTAGCGATACTGGTATTGGTATCGATGCAGAGAAGATTGATCTTATTTTCGATACCTTCCAACAAGCCGATGGTTCTACCACTCGTAAATACGGTGGTACAGGTTTAGGCTTATCAATTTCTAAACGACTTGTTGTTCTGATGGGTGGTGAACTTTGGGTACATAGTGTGTTTGGTGAAGGATCCCAATTCTACTTCACTGTGAAATGCAAGATGTCAAACATCACTTTGGAGCAGGCTATGGCTCGTTTATCTCCCTATGCTACACATTGTGTCACCATTCTCAACTCTCAAAAGTCACCCGAAATGTATGACGTTACCAAAATGCTAGAAACTCTCAAACTTCAATATATTCTTGTTGAGACCGTTGAACAAGCTGGTGAAATCTCCTCTAAAGCAACTGCCAAGGGCACTCACCCTGATTTGTTAATTTGCGATGATTTGGACGCAATTGAGAAATTACGAGAAGTTCCAAGCTTAAGATATGTTCCAATCGTTCTGATGGGCCATAACATGCCTGAACTTGTGATGAAAGTATCCATTGAACTGGGCATATCATCATATATCAATCTCCCTGCCTCCTTCTCTGACCTTGTCAACGCCCTTCACACTGCCATGGAAAATTATGCTGTCTTACCCGCAGATCCCTCTCGCACTCTTCGTACTCCTCTCCATATTCTTCTCGCTGAAGATAACATTGTCAATCAAAAATTAGCCGTAAGAATTTTAGAAAAATTCGGACATAAAACAACGATTGTGCCCAATGGTTTGCAAGCAGTTGAAGCTGTTAAGAACAACCATTATGATCTTGTTCTCATGGATGTCCAAATGCCGATCATGGGAGGTTGTGAAGCCACCCAGCATATTCGAGAATGGGAAAGAGAACATGGTCACCACACTCCTATTATTGCACTGACAGCCCATGCTATGATTGGTGATAGGAAGAAGTGTATTGAATCAGGTATGGATGACTATGTCAGCAAGCCACTACGATTCAACGAACTCCTCGCTGCAATTAACAAGTGTACGATGACCCAGCCCATATCACTTATTAACGATTAACTATAAACCCTATTTCTGTTGCAGCTTGAATAATAGATACTATACATCATTTGATTACCATAACACGGTATCCTACCTTACCTAGCTATAAATTTTTACTCTTTTTCAACGTTTTATTGGACCAGCTCCATCGAAAACATATTGGATATATTGTGCATTATATTTAAATCATTTCTCTAAATAAACCATGCAAATTGAAATGCTAGATATTAAATATTTAATTTTGTTAAGATAGAAACACATTATAAAATTTTATTTTTTTCAAATTTTCAAAAATCAAAATATTGACTATATTTAAAAATTAAAATATTGATAGTCCAACTTTTCCCCTAATATTTTGTCAAATTTTAAAATCATGGTATATCAGAGAGGTTATATTCCCGAATTTAATAACCTATAAATTATAATATTTAGTACAATTTTAATAAATTACTACTCAAATCGACTCTAGGTGTGTTCTATATATTAAAATATTGTTTGAAAACCAGTTTAATAAGAGGAAACTGGAAATGTATAATATGAAAAATATAAACCTCAAACAAATTTAAATATCTAATGTGGGCTTAAATTATCGATCTTCCTATTAACGGTTGAACGTGCTAGCGAACTGTGCCCTAGAAGCTTAATTAATAATTCAAAATTACATTGTAGTTTCTATATCTTATATCTTATATTTTTATATTATTTCCATATCAAGAACATTTTAAGGAATTCAAAATATCAATACTTATTTTAACATACTATTTCAAAATAAACACATTGGACATCTTCATATTTGATGATTATCTTTTCAAAATTCTATCCAGATTTTTTTTGATAATATTTGTAATTTTGAGTATATTTTCTTTGGATATTTAAGTTATAGGATTAATATGAGTCACTGCAAGGAGTTTTTATTTATTCACAATTTTTCAATTGAATTCAATCAAATAAATTAAAATGAAGTGTTAGATTACTAATACTGATCACCAAAAAGAAATATATTGTTTATATAAGGATAAAATTTTTAATTACGCGTATTTATATTGTCACTTTTAATTTGTATACTAAATAACAAAACTAAATATGGAAAAACTATACCCTATATAATAATTTAATTCCTTCTAAAGTAATATCTTACTTGGAATCCCTCATTTCTCAAATTCAAAATGATCAATCCCTAACCAAAACCATCGAGAAAAATTACTTGCATATTGTAGTCAGTAATTTTTGGATCAAAAAACTATAAGCTTGATAAAAGATACAAGTTAGAGTGTAGAGTTTGTAAAAAGCAATAATCATTAAAACTGATAAAAAAATGTCGTTAATTAGAATAAACTTTTCTGTTATCAATACATTAACATTTTATCGATATATGATCAAAAATAATTGAAAAAATCTTTATCACAATTTGGAACTTTGGATTATAAAATTAAACCAAAAGTTATAATAGAAATTTATATTAAAACAATAATAAGAATCACAATATCATTATAAATGAACACATATTTAAAATATCTAGTAATAATAAAGAAAAGATAAAATATAATGAAATTAAATTGAAAAAATTTAGGAGTATTCTTTTTAATAAATCAATAGTTTTAAAATAAATATCCAACTTAACATAGTTCACATTTCAAATAACTCTTCCATTTATTATTATAATAACCTTATTAAATTGAATTACTCTTATATTGAAAAATGGATTATTCTACTAAATTATAAATAAAATAACTATAATTTGGAGCTTACTTGATTAATATCAATTTCACCTAATATTTGATAAAATCATTCAATTTCAATGGTGATGATTATAGTACTTTAAATTAATTAATTAATTTGAATTTTTTAAATGAACTACACCAATATGGGTTGAATAATCAATTTATAATTATCAGTGAAATATTAAACCTTGAATAATAAATATAATAATGAGTACTTTTTTACTCTTTAAGTGCTCTAACCAACTTCAATGTATTGATCGGGATTTTCTTAGTTCTATTAATTTTATAGAGCTAAAAATTGATTTGATTCATTATTGATTAGTATTTTCAAATATTCAATGCAATACTGCTAATTTAAAAATATAAAGATAAGTTGATTAAATCAAATTATGGGATCATGTAAATAATATTAACTTTCTCATACAATAATCCCACAAATATAATTTTAATTAATAATATTTAAATTTTAATTTAAACTGGTCCAACTTTAAGTTAACATATCACCCAAGAGAATCGTTTTAATTTTAAATTAATAAAGTAATTAATACTTTTATTAAAATTCCAAATATTTACATAATTCATAGATAATATATACAATGCTATTGAACGAAATACAATCTTTAATAGAACAAGAACCTATATTCAATTGTATTCAACAATTAAATTCAATAGATATAAAAACGAGTAAGCCAAAAATGATACTTTCATAAAGTATATAGTATTTAATTAATAACCAATAGCTGAAGATTTTTTATCAACTCATTATTTATATATTTATCAAAATCATAGTGAACTAAATTTAGAGGTATATTTATTTATTTTTTTTTCACATAGTATTCCATATTTTTTAAAATAAATTCAATTAGAGTTTAAAAACTATTCACCAATATTTAAAATTGAACTATTCTAAAAAATTATTGTATGGTAATAATCATATAAACCGAGAGTTGCAATTAAAGCCTATTACAACTGGATATCTAAAGTAAAAATATTATATAATTTATAATATTATTTTTTATTTATAATAGTTAATTTAGTTTGGATAAGATATTAAATGGAGGCTTATTTCCCAATCGTTTTTATGAATTTATTGGATTACCTAATAGTGGTAAAACGCACGTAATATTAAATAAGTTTAATTATATATTTGTAAAAGTATTATAGCTGATCTTTACATATATAGCTAAGTGTGAATATCAGTGTGAATTATTTATTAAATCAACTCAATCACTCAATTCTCTGGATTCAATTTGGCAAAAACTTTCCACTTAATTTGATTTTATCAGAGTTAAAGAACAGATTAAAACCATCTCAAATCCAAGATGAAGATGAACACTTTGATCAAACACTATCACGTTTTAATTTTATAGAATTGACTCAGTTAGCTGATATTAGCCTTAATTTAAAACAAATTAAAGATAGTTGTACACAACAGCTAGGATTGATCATCATAGACAATCCTAGTTTAGATATTACATTAACATTAAACTCTCAAATGGGTATTGGCCAAAGATCACTAGTGAATTTTGTCAATGAACTTCGTAGCTTCTCCAGTCATTTTTCATGCCCTATAATAATGAATAATTTGGGACGTTATGCTTTCAACAAGGAATCAATTCAAAGATCTGGATATATTCAACCTAGATTTGGAAATACTTGGAGTTATTTGAGTGATATACAGTTAGTTGTATATCGAATTCACCAATCGTCCAAGAAACACTTTGATATTAACGAATTTGAAGATCCTCTATTTGAACTCAATGAAGAAGACTTAACACTAGGAGATGAAGACATGAAACCTTGGCTAAGGTGTTATATTTATAAAAATCGTTTTGGGGTAATAATATTATTTATTCATTAAATAATTGGTATTAATTTTTATATTAGGCTTCTAATATATCATGTGAAATTAGTTTAAATTTTAATTCTAATCAATTAACTAAATAGGTTATTTAAAAAAATAAATTTTAGATATAATAACTATTAAATATTATTTAATAATTACTAATTCGAAATTAATTTTAATAAAATGATATTGATGGCTTTTAAAGGAATGATTTATAAAAATTTGATATTAGTTAATTATAAATTTTAAGTCTAATTGTCATGTTAATGGTAATGTTATTCTTACTGAATATAAAATTCTTTTATGAGAAAATTTAAATATCCAATGTAATTAAAAGGAAATCTGATAACTAACAGAATGGTTGAAGAAAAATATTGAGTAAAAATATAGTTTATTTATTAAATTATATCATGTGTGTTTAAACTGAATGAAAAAGAATGAGATACATTATTTTCTAAAAAGCAAAGTGAATAATAGATAATAAAATCAAAAGAGTAAATAAATGTCACAAGAATATATGTAAATATATGGTGAATAATCAATGAATGGTATTTGATGATGTAAAATACTATTAATTAATATAATTTGATTTTTGAAATTTATTATTCGAAATTGAAAGAATAGAATTTGGAAGGAGAAGACAACTTAACAAGTTAGCAAAAGTTGGTTTAATGTTTAATTGATTTAGTTGGCGCTCATTTCCTTAGCCAATTCAGCGGCCTTGCGGACGACATCATCGATATCACCAGCCATGTAGAAAGCAGCTTCGGGGAGGGAATCGTGCTTACCGTCCAAGATTTCCTTGAAGGAGCGGATGGTGTCCTTCAACTTGACCAATTTACCTTCATAGCCAGTGAAAATGGTGGCGACAGCGAAGGGTTGGGACATGAAACGTTGGATCTTACGAGCACGTTCGACAGTAAGCTTATCATCTTCAGACAATTCATCCATACCAAGAATGGCAATAATATCTTGGAGGGACTTGTAGGATTGAAGGATCTTTTGGACACCAGTGGCAATTTCGTAGTGTTCTTCACCGACAATACGGGGATCCAACATACGGGACTTGGAATCAAGAGGGTCGACAGCAGGGTAGATACCCAATTCAGAGATGGAACGAGACAAGACAGTGGTGGCATCCAAGTGAGCGAAAGTGGTAGCGGGGGCAGGATCAGTCAAATCGTCAGCAGGGACGTAAATGGCTTGGACGGAGGTAATGGAACCCTTCTTGGTGGTGGTAATACGTTCTTGCATAAGACCCATATCAGTGGCTAAGGTAGGTTGGTAACCGACAGCGGAGGGAATACGACCTAACAAGGCAGATACTTCGGAACCGGCTTGGGTGAATCTGAAAATGTTGTCAATGAAAAGTAACACATCTTGACCTTCTTCATCACGGAAGTATTCGGCGACGGTTAAACCAGTAAGAGCGACACGGGCACGAGCACCAGGGGGTTCGTTCATTTGACCGTAGACAAGAGCGGCCTTAGATTGACCTTCCAATTGGATGACACCAGTTTGGATCATTTCGTGGTACAAATCGTTACCTTCACGAGTACGTTCACCGACACCAGCGAAGACGGAGTAACCACCATGAGCCTTGGCGACGTTGTTAATCAATTCTTGGATAAAGACAGTTTTACCGACACCGGCACCACCGAAAAGACCGATCTTACCACCACGAGCGTAGGGGGCTAAAAGATCGACGACCTTAATACCAGTTTCGAGAATTTCGGGAGTGGTAGATTGGTCAACGAATTCAGGAGGAGCAGCGTGAATGGAAGCCAATTTCTTGGTCTTGATGGGACCACGTTCATCGACGGGTTCACCAATAACATTCATAATACGACCCAAACATTCGGGACCGACGGGGACACGAATGGGGTAACCAGTATCGACGACCTTTTGGCCACGGACGAGACCTTCAGTACCGTCCATAGCAATAGTACGGACAGTGTTTTCACTAAAATAATACAATTAATACCAAATCAATGAGCCAGATTAATAAATATAGATGATAAATCAATTATCTCTAATATCTAAAACGAGCTCTTACCCTAAGTGTTGGGCAACTTCTAAGACTAATCTGGAGCTGTGGCCTTGAACTTCTAAGGCGTTCAAAATAGGAGGTAAAGCTTCTTGGTCGAATTGGACGTCGACGACGGCACCAATAACGGAACGAATTTGACCGTTACCGAGCTTGTTTTCGGTGGCATAGGAGCGGACTAAAAATAATAAACATCAAACGAGATTAGTTATATTGATCACAAAAAGATCTTGAAAAAGATGTGGACGTAAGCAAAAATGATGAATTGACAAAGGCAAGATTGAAGAATAATATAATAAATCATAGTTGATTTACTCACCAGTGTTGACAAAAGGAGCCTTGCGAGCGGCTAAGCGAGCTACTGAACGAGTTAACATAACCATATTTTTTGGGTTGATACCTCAAGAGCAAAAGGTTGATGACCAAAGACTTATAGCTTTCACCAATATAAGTTGATCCATTTCCATTATCCCAAATTTCAATTTTTTATTTCTGATTATTTTGTTACCAATCATTGCAATCACTTAAGATGATTATAAGCCACTCTGATTGGTCAATACCCTCTGGGTGTGGTATCCTGTTGGTTAAATATCCCAAAATTTACATTCTTTAAGTTGTTTCTAATACTGACGTTTTCAAATTTTATATATTGATAATTTTATTATAATTAATATAATAATGATACTTCAAAGTATATTTAATCAGTTTCTAATATAGGATCATTTAATAATACAATCGATTTTTAAATCTATATATATTATTGTTACTGCTTTTATCCAAAATATACTATATAATACATATTAGGTCATAATTATCTAGAATTTTCCCTAAACTATTATCCAACTTTATCAAGTAACAGTCAATCCGAACTTATAATCAATGATATTTAAATTTTTGAAAAATATAATAAATGCATTTAATAAATGTAAAATAATTACATTATCAGACCGAAATATAATTTTCATTAATTGGCTATATGTAGAAATAAATTTTCCTTTCTTCATGAACAAATAAAATATAATTAATAACATCCTGTATTGTTTTATCAATTATTTAATTAA
Organism: Conidiobolus incongruus B7586; assembly: GCA_000697335.1. Lineage (NCBI taxonomy): Eukaryota > Fungi > Entomophthoromycota > Entomophthoromycetes > Entomophthorales > Conidiobolaceae > Conidiobolus > Conidiobolus incongruus. Next base: position 2,933 of record JNEM01014190.1, on the reverse strand, counting down.
AATTATTAAACATTAATAAGTTATAATTCTGAAACTTATTTGATATTGAACTTCAATAACTAAGTTTTTAATAACTTTCATATTGAACATAATTAGAATATGCAATGACTTTATCACGAATTGTTTTGAGTACTAATTTATAGCCTGAAATTATATTTCATAATAAATATAATTTTATTATATAATTCAATTTAGCTTTGTTAATTCTCTTTCAAAAATTAAATATATTATTTAATATATTTTACTATTTATAATGACTAAACTTTTATTATTCATTCTTTCTCTTTGGGTTATTTTGAGTATTAATTTCTTTCATTCAATATATATTCATTTGAATTCAATGATACGTTATCATCCATTTATTTGTGTATTATTTGAATATCATTTTCCATCTCTAATACACCTTGCTATATAATTGTCAACTTGATTTGGCTTAAGCAGGGTATTAATTGTTCAAATAAATAGTTGTAAAATATATTGTTTCTATTATTTCAAATCTATTGTACTCAAAGCTCATTGTAATTGTATTGATAATATATTTATACAATGTTTTGATTAAGATATTACAATATAGTCTTAATATAAATTCAGTTTTAAAATTATTTTAATGAAAGTAAATAATTTCAAAATTAGAGTACAAAATAATTTACTAAGATTTAATTTTTAAACTTAATTAAATATTTAATTTCAATGAATTGGGTATAACAATCAAAAATATAGTCGAAAAAGCTTTTGATGTTTATAAAATGATATAAAAATATATTATTCAGTTGACACTATATAAAATAAACTCCTATAATTGATTATATATCTAATATTCATTATTTAAAAGTCTCTTGCTTTAATCAATCTCACATCGTAAACTTAGCTATCAGAGTTTCTATACATCCTGACAAATAGCCAATGTTATCAAATTTGATCATTTTTTGATAATAAAAAATTGAACAATTGACAATTTGATCTAATATTATAAATATTATAAATATTACTGGACAAAAAATCATCAGCAAACTATATTAACCTTTTTTAAAATATTGAAATATATCACCAATAGTTAGCTTAAAATCTATATATTGTTAATTATCTATGAAGTAGATTTTAGTTACAAATTATTGTATTAGAAATAAATACAATAAAAATTTTAAGCATAACAATAATATATTATAGCTTGAAATGTATAACGTTAAATGTACAATTCAATATGGAAATTTCATTATATTATTAATTAATCAAGCTGTTATATCATAGTTTTATATACAAATGAACTATTTTCAATTATGTAGTATCATAAATGTATATAACCATATTCCAACAGCAATCTATAGTAATATATGATTGTTTTTTGATTTCCACTTTTAATTATACATATATATATAAACCTATAATAAGGATATTATGCTTTGATTATATTTTTATTCAAACAATATATTGATATATATAAACTTAACTGAATAGGCTTAAAAATATTTTATTACAATTATGTTATAAATTGAATATTTCGTAAAAGGAATTTGGATAATTTTAGTGTTAACCGCTATATTAACATTTAAACGATTTAATTTATTAATTTTTACATCAAATCCCATTTTATTAAAACATATATACATATACATATACAGAACTTTCCTGGTAAGCAAAGTTATTCATGATTTTAGAAAAATGTATTTATGTTTTATATTTCTATATTATATAATATATAATATCTAAAAACATTCAGTGGCATCAAAGTCTAATGATATCAATTTGTAATACAAGGTAATAAATTTAATTTTATATAACAGTTATATTTTTATTTTGTTGAAGATGATATATTGACATAGTATTTTGATTTTATTGTTTAAATCATAATATATAGGAAATCTGTTCAATTTTATTTAATTATAAATTTTATACTAATTAAATAAATTTTAATTTAGTGAATTTAGTTATTAAATATATAACCATTTTATTAGTGCAGAAATTAAGTAATGGCACAATTTTAAAATTAAAATTAAATAAATAAATTAATATAAAGTATATAAATTTTAATAAATTATATAAAATTAATAGCCTCCTTTATTATTAATAACTCTTTTCTATACTTTTGGTAAGCTTTTAATACCTAAAAAATAGTTTTTTTTATTAAAGATTGAAATTTGATGTTTCACAAATCAATTTAATTTATTTGCAGGGATTTTTTTTCCTATAAGTTAATTTTTTTATTATTTAAAACAATTATAATTATATAAGTTATAATTAAGTAAGTATACTAAATGTGGTAACTCTCTCTAGTTTTTTTTATATAAAAAATCTTTTATAGCTTTAACTTCATATATTTTATAATTATTATATAAAATAATAGGTATATTTAATTTATATTAAGAATATTATTTAAAAATTATTTTATTTAAAAAAATAATATAAATTTATTATTGATTAATTTTCCTTGAGATATTAAATAAGAAAACTATATACTATTATAATCTATTACAACAATTAATATTCACTTATATTTAAAGTGTTTATTTATTAGAATTTATAAAAAAAATTAATTTAACTTAATATTTTGTTTTATTTTTAAGTAAGAAATTATTTAAAAAAATTTAAAATTTAATAATTATAAATATCTATTATAAAAACTTTTGTTTTTAGTTATAGTTTAATAAGTTTAGTTTAATTATAGCTGTTTTAATTTTCTTTTAAGTTTTTGTTAAATTATAATATATTTACTTTATATTTTTATTGATTAATTTAAATATAAATTTAAATAAATATAATATACCTATATAATTAATATTAAATTATTTTAATAATTTATTAACTAAAATAAAAAGGGATTTTTTGATATGTTTTTTTTTACTTTATTAGTAAATAAAAAAGTAACTATAGAAATTAGTTTTTTAAATTTTGGTAAATTTTGAAATCACAAATTTAATGATATATAGTAATTTTAA